>CM028359.1:80726033-81030700 GCA_016618105.1 Dendrobium huoshanense | reverse complement strand
GCAAAATGTGTGGAGAAGAAGCGAGTCGATGCTAGCCAGGGAAAAAGACTCATTGCAACGATAAAATTGTGGCAGAAAATTTTCCCTAGTTGTAAGGGCATCTCCAACTGAAAAATTCATTCTCCACTCCAAAATGCAGTAATGCATCCTCAATCAAACTCCATTTCTTTCTCCTCTTTCGCGCGCTTCTTCATTTCGCTGCGAAGGTAACTATCTTTCTCCTCTTTCACGCGCTTCTTCGGCAAATCCCGTAACACAAAAAAATTGATGCAGGTGACAATGCGATGCTGCACTATTCGCCTACCGAATTTTGACGTGTGATTTAGCATTCATATGAAACGAATGGCGGATGACATATCATTGAATGTGATGCAGCGGCTAGCAAGAAGAAGAAGAACCGAAGGGAGATTCAATGAAACAGTAACCTGGTAGGGGTTTGTAATATTCAAAAGAGTAGAAAAGCTGTATATTCCTCTGCCTAGAAGAAACATATACTAAGGCAAACGAAAAAGCAGTAAGCAGAAAAGGTAAAAGTGTCCAAAAAGTAAAAACTGAAATGCTAAACAGAAAAGGTAAATGTCAGATTCAGTTGGTAGTGCTGCAAGCCACCCAAGCGTGGTTAGCCTGAGTAGCCAGGCTAACCCGTCCCGCATCAGCTGGCTAACCCGACCCGCATCAGCTCTCCCCCGGCTCCGAAAAGCTCGACTCCGACGAGGTGGTTACAGGAACCTCGCTGTCCGGAGGAAAGTAGCTGTATAAGTCTGATACGTTGAAGGTAGAAGAAGTGTGAACCTCCGGTGGTAAGTCAATCACATACGCATTGTCGTTAATTTTGTGTAAAATCGGAAAAGGCCCCATTTTCCTTGGACAGAGCTTTGAGTATGCACCTTGAGGGTAACGTTCACGACGCATTCGGATCATTACCAAATCTCCGACGTTAAATGTCTTAAACCGGCGGTGGGCATCCGCCTTTTGTTTGTATTCTTCATTGGACTTTTGGAGGTTGAGTTTCACGGTTCGAAGAGTGTCCTGAGCTTCTACCAATGTTTTGCTAGCTAGCGATTTACAGCCCTTCGGTAGGATAGCAATATCAACCAATTGATTGGGAATTTTAGTGTACACTACCTGGAAGGGGCAAAATCCGGTGGACCGATTGGTGGTAGCATTATAAGCAAATTCTGCATGGCTTAAGAGCTCCTCCCATTTCTTGTGATTGTCCTGTACAAGGCATCTCAACATGTTGCCGAGTGTGCGATTCACAACCTCGGTTTGACCGTCGGTCTGCGGGTGATACGCCGAGCTGAGTTTGATATCTGTGTTAAGCTTCTTCCATAATTCCCTCCAAAAATGACTTACAAATTTCACGTCGCGGTCGGACGTCAAACTTCGCGGCACTCCATGTAGCCGGACAATTTCTTTGAAGAAGAGGTAGGCTATGTTCACTGCGTCGAAAGTCTTCTTACAAGGAATGAAGTGCGCCATTTTTGAGAACCTGTCGACGACCACCATGATAGAATCTGATCCTCTCTTCGTACGTGGCAACCCCAGGACAAAATCAAGGGAGAGATCTTCCCAGATAGAATCGGGAACTGGCAGAGGTAAGTAGAGTCCTGTGTTTTGAACGATTCCCTTGGATCGTTGACAAACGAAACACTTTTCAACAAACCGCAGCACATCACGACGTAAATGGGGCCAATAAAACCTCATCTGTAACAGCTCCACGGTTTTATCTCTTCCCATATGGGCGGCCAATCCGCCACAATGCAATTCTTTAATCAAGTGAGGTCTCCAAGAAGAATCAGGTATACACAAGCTATTCCCCTTAAAGAGAAATCCTTGCTGTAAGGAATAGTCTTGTGTCGGTTTGCCCAATTTACAGGCTTCCCAGATTACCGAGAAATCTCGGTCCGTCCCATATAACTCCTGCAGTGATTGGAGCCCTGTAATCTCCGTCTGAAGGTGGACGAGCAAGGCTGAACGCCGGCTCAGTGCATCAGCTACCCGATTGCTTCTACCCGCCTTGTGCTTAATTACAAAACTGAAACGCTGAAAAAATACCACCCATCTTGCGTGCATACGATTGATACTCTTTTGACTGTTAATATACTGCAGGGCTTGGTTGTCGCTACAAAGAACGAAGTCGCGATGGAGTAAGTAATGCTCCCACTGTTTGAGGGCACGCACCACGGCATACAGCTCTTGTTCATAAGCCGACCAGTTCTGCCGCGATCCACTTAGCTTCTCACTGAAATACTCCACTGGTTTGCCTTCTTGGGAAAGAACCGCTCCAATCCCGATGGCCGACGCGTCGGTTTCGACCTGAAAAGGTTTGTTAAAATCAGGAAATACAAGTACAGGAGCCGTACATAGAGCTTCTTTGATCTTTTCAAAGCTTTGTTGTTGCAGTTTTCCCCAAGCAAATTTAGACGCCTTCAAACAATCAGTTAATGGGGCAGTAATTTCTCCAAATCCACGAATGAAGCGCCTGTAATAGTTAGCCAACCCATGGAAACTTCTAACTTCGGAGACAGTTGTGGGGGTCGGCCAATTGCGGATGGCAGAAACTTTATTAGGAGCGGTATGCACCCCCTCCGGCGACAGAACGAACCCCAAGAAGTGAACTTCTGTGGCAGCAAACTCACATTTACTCACATTGATGAGAAGTTGATTATCTCTGAGTATATCCAAAATGGCTCGCAAATGATGCATATGCTCTGCAAAGGAAGTGCTGAATACAAGAATATCATCAAAATAAACTACACAGCACTTATCTAAAAACGGTTTGAGGATATCATGCATCAGCCGCATAAAGGTGGAGGGAGCATTGCACAGCCCAAAAGGCATCACGTTCCATTCAAACAATCCCTCTACTGTCTTGAAGGCCGTCTTCCATTCGTCTCCGGGGCGGATACGAATCTGATGATACCCACTACGCAGATCGAGTTTGGAAAAGATTTGGGCGCCAGCTAGCTGATCCAAAAGATCATTGATTCTAGGGATGGGAAACTGGCACTTAACAGTAATGCGGTTGATTGCTCGGCTGTTGATACAAAGTCGCCACTGCCCATCTTTCTTCGGAACAATCAAGGCCGGAACCGCACAAGGACTGAGGCTTGGTTGTATGAAATTCTTCTGTAGTAACTCCTGAATTATTTGTTTCAAGATGGCGTGCTCCTTGGGACTCATTCTATAATGAGGCAGATTAGGTAAGACAGCGCCCGGAATGAACTCAATTTGATGTTGCAAGCTGCGCAAAGGCGGTAGAGTCGATGGTAATTCATTAGCTGCTACATCGGCATAATCCTGAAGTAGACCTTGAATTTCCGGATTATGACTTACTACCAATGGACTGGCCGCCTGATCGTGAACCACAAGAGCCAAAAGTGGATTAGTTTGATCCTTAGTTCTCATCAGGGCATTACCGGACACTAGTCTCGCAGCAAACAGATTCTGAGCAGCCCCGCCGCCATACGACGAACTTCCGGGAACTAACTTAAGTCGCTTTCCTTTCCACTCCAGAGTATAAGAGTTAGCACGGCCATCATGAATGGCTCCGGCGTCATATTGCCACGGCCTCCCCAAAATTAGATGACAGACGTCCATATCAAGGACGTCGCACGTGATGTGGCATAAGTAGCTCTTTCCAATTGAGAATGTGACCTTACACAAGTCGGCCACCATGAACTCTACCCCCTTCTTAATCCACCCAATCTTATATGGCTTTGGATTCTTTGTGATACTGAGTTGTAGAGCTTGGACTGCTGCCCGAGAAATGATATTCTCGGTGCACCCACTATCAATGACGAGGTCACAAACCTTTCCGTTGATGGTGCATTTCGACCGGAAGAGGCTGTGCCGCTGACTATCAACTGGCTGTCTTGGTGCAATGAGTATCTTTTCCATTACACAAAGCACTGGATCACCTTCATCCGCCAAAACAACTTCGTACTGAGCCTCGGCTTCTTCTTCATTTGTCTCCGAGTCAACTGCCTCGCCACCATCTAAAATCTGCGCCTGATGACGAGTGGGGCATTCATTCGATTTATGTCCTGGCTGCAAGCATCGGAAGCATTTAATTGCTGAAGGCTTGGCATATGGGTTCTCCCGCCCACCAGTGCCGCAGGGTTTCAATTGCACCTTGTCATCACCTGGTGAATTGCGGTTAGTAGGTGGAGGGGCTACGTGATCCTTAACCGGAATACCACCCGATCTTGAGGTTCCTGTCATCCCATCTCCTAAAATTCGTCTAGGAGCTTGAGTGCGGTAAGGCCTTTGTAGTTGAGATTCCACCTTGAGGGCGAAATTAACAGCCTGAGATAAGGTCCATACCGAATTGAGTTCTAATTTATCTTGAATAGCTTCCTTTAACCCTGCCGTGTAACGAGCTACCAACTGGTTCTCCGTCTCTAGAAGATTGTTGCGGGCACTCAGCCTATAAAATTCTTCTGTGTACTCATTGACGGATCGCTGTCCTTGACGGCATTGCTGATACTGCACATACAAAAGTTGTTCGAAATCCGTGGGTAGGAAATGTCGCCGCAGCAGACGCTTCATACGGCTCCAGCTGAGTACCGGGCCTTTGCCTTCTCGCCGTCGGCTTTGCAAAACTTGCATCCACCACGCACTTGCTCCACCCTTGAGACGGCACGCCACGTATTTCACTTGCTTAACCGGTGGAATCTCCATATAGTCGAAAAAATTCTCTACCGCAGCTTCCCAGTCTAGATAATCCTCGATGTGCATCCTGCCCTCAAAGAATGGAATATCAAGTTTAATACGCATACCTTCGGATTCGTGCCTCTGTACTCTAGGTCTTCGCATCCTTTCTCCTCTGGGACGGGGGAGTACTTGTTCATCGTCGGAACGATTCTCCTCTGATACTTCTTCAGAGTCCGATTCGGACAATAACGGAAGCAATGCGGGCTCTCTGGGCGGTGGGTGTTCCATGCGCAAATGTCTCCTGGTTACCGGTAAGGTTGCCGGAATATTTGGATGAGCTACTGGATTAGTAGCTACCCGAACTTGTCGCATTTCTTCCCGCATATCATCGGCGAAGAGTGCGAACTTATTGATAAGATCTTCCAATTGCTTGGATGTCTGTTTTTGCGTTTCCCATAACGCCTCCAAGCTCCGATCTCCGTCGGACCTGGGCCGGCTACTTCCTTCCGCCATCGTCGCCGGCGACTAGCTCTGATACCAAAGTTGATGCAGCGGCTAGCAAGAAGAAGAAGAACCGAAGGGAGATTCAATGAAACAGTAACCTGGTAGGGGTTTGTAATATTCAAAAGAGTAGAAAAGCTGTATATTCCTCTGCCTAGAGGAAACATATACTAAGGCAAACGAAAAAGCAGTAAGCAGAAAAGGTAAAAGTGTCCAAAAAGTAAAAACTGAAATGCTAAACAGAAAAGGTAAATGTCAGATTCAGTTGGTAGTGCTGCAAGCCACCCAAGCGTGGTTAGCCTGAGTAGCCAGGCTAACCCGTCCCGCATCAGCTGGCTAACCCGACCCGCATCAGAATGTAGTTTGGTTGGAAATGGTATAACTGTTTCATGTAATTGTTGTGGTTAACTGCAGTTAAAATTGTTGGAATTTCCCGTTTTTTTTAGCTTTAAAATTGACTAAACTATTAAGTGTCAACCCTTAAAACCAACTTAAAGCTCTTAAAAATCATGAAAGACTCTTCCAAACCCTTTCCATCATTCATTTATCTCATTCCCTATGCTAAATAAATCTCTCTCCCTCTTTTTCTCCATCTCCCCTTATTTCCATGCTACTTAAATAGAAAGGATGATAAACGATGATAGTTGAATGAAATTTATTCTTTGAGTGTTATAATTGTTTTGTGAGCTTTTTATCCCTAGAAGATCTTCTTCAGTGTGGAAGTTTACAATTTGTCATACATCAATTGATCAAGAACAAGTCTACGATAATGGCCCGAATTTTTTTTTAATTTTTTTTTTTAGGAGGGCGATCATCTTTACTAAGGAGAAATTTATTTGACTTAATAGATGCATTCATCAAATCACTTAAAATTTGATTTAAATAATTTAGATATTTATAGAAGTTCAATGTTCAAGGAATACCATCACTTTATTCAACATTGATTCAAATATCATGTTACATGAGCCATGTTTTCCATAATTTCCCTCTCTCATAATATAATATATAGCTCCATCACCTATCCTTTAGTAGGAATTGATGCCTTATTTCTAACTATGCATGAGACTTTATCAAAAGATTATTACGTGTTGGAGTTTGAATGACGTTCGGACTTCAATCAGATGAAAATCCTTGAATTTTTTTCTCTCTTGTATACATGATGCGTACAAGAGAGAATATCTAAGTGTATTTACGGTATTGGAGCCCGGACGAAAAGCTTCTTCCGGATTCCACATGTAATAATCTCTCAACTTTATCACCCACTAATTTGCACAAAATCCTTCCCTCGCTTCATCAACATATGCTTTTGCACCCCCTCATATGACATTACAAGGAGTTAATCTTCCCATCTTTAAGAATCGTTGAGCTCTTAGTATGCATGTTGTCCATGCAATGCAAAAACAAAGTCTTTATTTATCAACCCAAACTCATCAAAACATTCCAACTAAACACAATTAAGATCCAAAGCTTCCATTAAACCAGCCAAACTTAATTTCTAGGCAGAAGAATTGAGCTTGGAAAAGAAGCAGAGCCATTATTTGCAGCTCCTTCCAACTTCAGAATCTCAGTAATCATATTATAAATCTCGACATTCTCAAAAGAAGGAACTTTCCTTCCCTTCTCAAACTGAGGCCCATGAGCTATAAAAATTGTCCTCATCGAGAAGAATGAGTTATCATATCCATGGGATCCTCCACATTCCTTCTCATTTGATCTCTGGTTCTCCACCTTGTAGCTCTCTTCAAGTAAACCAACAATGGGAGGAATCCTATAACTTTCAGCGTAATGGAGACGTTTCGGCAAATCTTCCTTCAGAAACATCTTAAGTTTTTGTCCGTTCTCTACTTTTCCTGAGCTTAACCCTTCATTCATCTTTTTAACAACTTCAGATGCAGAAACAGTTGAAGGAGGTCTAATGGCGATCACAGGTGAAAGGGATTCAATCCAATCAGGAGCAATTTCGATCCATGGCGATATATCTTCGAGAAAGATTGTTTTTTTATCACAATTTCCAACCATTCCATGATCACCAAGGAGAATTACAGCAACATCTTCAAAAACTCCTCTTTTTTCCAATCCATGAATCAATCTACCGATCATATCATCAATTCTGATAACAGCAGACGTGATTTCGGGGTCATCAGCGCCAAACTGGTGCCCCTGGTGATCTGGATCTTCGAAGTAGAGAGTGATGAACACAGGGATTTGATTTCTGGGAAGATCGAAGTAACTTAAAACAGTATCAACTCTCTGCTCAAAGGGAACAGAGCCATCATATTTCTTGCAGAATTTTCGAGGGCAATGCCAGGAACCTTTGATTACCTCGGAGCCAGGCCAGAAGTAGGTGGCGGCGGAGAGGCCGTGGTTGACGACTGTTTCCCAGAGCGGTTCTCCGAGCCACCATTTGGATTCATGGCTACCCATTGTAAATCTTTCGCCGGAATTCGGGTCGACGAAGTGGTTGTTGATGATGCCATGGACAGAAGGGTAGAGGCCAGTGACGATGGAGTAGTGGTTGGGGAAAGTGAGGGTGGGGAAGACCGGTATGAGGCCCGGAACAGCCTCGGTGCCATTGGAGATGAGGCGGTTGATGTTGGGTAAATTGGATTTGAATTGGTAGCCATAGCGGAAGCCGTCGGAGGAGATGAGGATGACGGTGGGGTGGACGAGGTAGGAGAGGTGGCGGGCAAAGACTGTGGACACAGAAGTGGACGAGGAAGAAGAGGGGAAGAGGAAGGCGAAGGTGAAAGAGATGGAGGTGATGAAGAGGAGTATGGAAAAGAGGAAGATGGAGGTTTTGGATATAGGAGAGGGAGGGGAGGAGGAGAGGAGGGCGGTGGTGGGGGTTGGAAGGAAGCCTTCTGGGTGGGAGTCGGTGGCCGGAGGAGAGGTGGATACGGAGAAAGAAGAAGAGACCATAACAGCCTCAACCGACGAAGAAGAAGAAGAAGAAGAAGAAGAAGAAGAGAAGCGGAAGATAAATATCAGATCACAGGCTAAACATGGGAGGACATTTACATATCTTGTTACCTGGAAAAACCTCACCCTTTCTTTTTGATAAGGATTGTCCCAGTTGCCTGTAAAAACCTCACCTTTTTGTGTTTGATGTAAAATATCAGCTTTTCAGAGTCCAGATTAGAACTCCAGTGAGTAAGAAGAACAGAAGCCGAGTAGAAACTGGATATCACAGTCTAAAGAGGGGAGTATAACTAAAGCTTTCTTGTTACCTGTAAAAATTTGATCTTTTTTCAATTTTGAAACGTAATTACTTTGTTGACGATAAAAAAATCGCACCTTTTCGCGTTTGATGTGAGTTTTCTGGGCTTTAGACCTTGGATTACGAATCAAAGAGGCGACGGATAAGAAGAAGAAGAAGTGGTAATAGTATTAGAAGAAGAAAGACGACGACGATGAAAAAGAAAAAAACAGGGGAGGGAAAGGAGATCGCGATGAAGAAATGTACTTTAAAGGCTGGGGAGAGTCGTTGACCTGCTCTGTAGTTGATGTTGGACATAAGGAAACTGGAGCTGATTGACGGGAGAAGCTATGGCTTGGCGTATTGGCGACGTGAAATTTTAAGAAAAATCTGATTTTTATTTGTCTTCTTGTATGATAAAAAATCAGCAGATTCTTGAAGATGTCACAGTTTCATACTAAATTTTTTCAATTATTTTTTGAGAGCTGTGTAGGAATGACATCCTGAATGGATCAAATTTGATCTCGGATTCAGGATCATAATTTCCTACCTGGCAAAATCAAATGATGTGGATTAAATTTTGTTTGATAGTTTTATTATAGTGTTATTTTAGCACAATCTTTTTTTTAACGAGGCATAAAAAAATAATAAAAAAGCTGATCCAAATGAAACGAAGCATTAGTGTTGCTCTGCATGAAGTACGCATAATTTCATGAAAATAGAGTAAGAAAAAGAAAGGATTGTAAAATTTATCTTTAAAGTGCATTTCTTCATCACGATCTCCTCTTCCAACCTTAGTTAGAGGGTGCAAAGTCGTGATTAGCCCTATTCAAATTCTGATCCGCTAACAGGCCTAGTATTGATATGCTGCAAAAATTGGGTGAATATTTAGCAGATCTCTGCTAGTCCTCTCTAGTGAAAAAATATATAAAATGTTAAACTTGAATACATTTGATAATGTTGCACTTTGATCATCATTCTTTAACGTGGTTCCGCCTCTAATAAAATCATTGACTTTTATTTCGTGGAAATCTATAAATCTTATTAGTTAATTATACTTTTTATATAAAATAAGATCTCAATGCAATTAAAAAAAAAGGTGTCTTTTGAAAATTATTTGACTATTTAAATGAACTCTAAATTTAACAACATTTTTGTCAAAAATTTATCTCATCACATGGATTCTATGGCACCAAATTTATCCAAAGTTTGAGATTATTTATATACTGAGCCCACTCAACTTATTAGAGTATATGTAGTTTTTACTAAATTTATAATAATCATGATAGCACCTTAAAGTTTATAAATAAGGTATGATTCTACATATTTTTGGCATCTAAAGAGAAGTCAGAAGTTCTCAAATCTTAGACAATTTTATAGCATTTTTTTGTCTAGATCAAGGTTTCATATGAAAGTCAGCAATTTACGGCGAATTTGCGGCGGAAATTTTTTCTCTAAACTTGCAACGAATTTGCAGACCTACACAGACTAAGGACAATACTCTTCTTCCTCCAACTACTTTGCAAATAGCAAGGAGAGCTTGTATAGCTAACATGTTACAAATTTGACAACAGAGCTAGAAACTATCTGAAAATCACAAGTGGACATTAACATTTAGATATTGAATGAGCTTTAAAAATTGAGATAGCAGATTGGCGGAAATTAACATGTGCATGTATTGCCAAGTAGGAGAGTGAGAATATAAATTCCACTTAGATTGTTTGTGTAGGGGTTTTTGAAGCATTTGATTTGTTTAAAATGGGTCAAAAATCGGGCTCCGAACCTGACCCATTCTTAAAATGGGTTGACAATAACCCAAAAAATTTGAGTCGGGATCGAGTCAGATTTTCGTGTCATGTCAATTTTTTACACCCCTATCTTGAACTTTTCTAACTTATGATCAAAAGTTCTCATGAGAGCCACCAACTACATGAAACACTTCATCGTATCTAAATTTAGCTATATTATCACTTATTAGGGATAATGAAACCAGAAAAGGACCGGGGTTGAGATACACAAGAGTTAAAAATATTTTGAACAAGTAATATATTTATGAGTGATAATGAATTTATCACCCAACCCGATCGGGATGGATCCCATCGCGTTGAGTCGCGACGGATGAACCCCAGGATTTAGCTTTGGAATTTGCTTTCAGGCTTTCTTCCAATACACAAAGTAATACAGAAACACAGTGTTGCGGATTAATGGTTTATGATTTTGATGATAGCAAACATTCTTATTTCTCTACGACTGCCTTATGTACTAACATTTCAGGTTCACACGATCAGACTATAATTTAGAATCAGCTCAAGATTGGGTAGACTAGGTCTGAGTCAGTTTGTACTCTTTTTCCGTTCTTGAGTCTGTTGTATTTGGTGAGGCACCGGATGATTTTTAACTTGGAAGATTCTCTGTTGGATTTCTGTTTTTGGTAACATCGTCCTAGACGATATTTATATCGGTCGGGATGATCTGTTCAAAAGTAGAAACCCTAATTAGGGCATCCTCATTAAGGCAACCGTCATTAACGGGTCGGCCTGGACGATACCTGTATCGACCAGGATGATAGTCTCAATTCAGAAAGAATCTGCCACCATAATCAGTTTTATGAATTCTTTGTTTTAGGAAATCGGCCAGGACGATATTCATATCGTCCAGACCGATCTAACTTAATTATGCCTAAATTGATCTGGTATCTTTGGAAAGCATTAATGGTTGATTAATACGATCACATCGTCCGGGACGATCGCCGGATCAGCCGGGACGATGTCCTGAACGATCTACATCGGACAGCTCGAATTCAGGGCGATGATCAGGATGACTGAAATAAGTTTTAAACTAATCGGCCTGGACGATCGTGATATCGGCCAGGACGACGTAACCAATTTTCTTCTGATTGTTCCAAATCGTCCCGGGCTGATGAGCTGAATTTGTATTGATCGACCAGGACGATATACCATCGTCCTGGATGATAATGTCGGCAACTTGCATTAATGAGCTTGTTTTGAGCTTTTCTATTTAAGCTTGGCATGACACTTTGTAAGTGTCTTTTGCAGCCATTATAGCTTCTTTCTTATGGAGGAGACTTGAAGAGAGAGCTTGAAAGGGAGTGAGGAACGGGTGAAGTCTGAGAGGGAGAAGATCCTGTGAGGGGGGACTCAAGGGAGTGTGGAGAGGATTCCACACGATTGCTCCGGCAGGCTTGCATCTTAATACCGTCCGATTCAAGGCTTGTCTCGAGGGAAGTTCACCAAAGAAGAAGTTCACTTTGGTGTCAAAGGATCCGGCGACTCCGCCGCACCGGGGAAGGTGGAAGTGATTTTGTAAGGGCTTCGCCGCCTAGCTGTGGGGGCTAAAGCAGAGACACTTAGTTTAGTGCAATACTTGGAGGGTGCCTCCAAGGAGTGGACGTAGGTCAAGGTTTGACCGAACCACTATAAATTCGGTGTGTTCTTTCTTATTATTTGCTTCCGCATTTAATTTTCGCATTTATTTTATTTATGGTGATTTTGGTTTGTACTTTGCTTAAAGTTTCTTCTTTTCCAATTCACCACTCTCTGTATTTAACCTTGGGCCAGTTCTATAGGGCTTAACATCCCTAACAAACTTTCACACAGAGTTGCTACAAACATCCAAAAAATTTTTCTTCTTTCTTTCTTCATCAAAATAATCATATATATTACAATGCATGGCTACAGCAAAAAGTACAGAGCATAACAAAAAATAGCCATGATTGTATAAAAATCAAAAGTACAAAATACCTATGACTTCAAATCAGATCCTGAATGGCTAGTCCAAAACTTCCTTTCTTTTCTCAGAACCTAAAAACCATGAGGAAAATCACAGTGAGCTAACAGCTCAGCAAGATCACACTAGCTGATCTAAATGCATAGATTCTCTCATTCAAAACACTTCACAAAAGTTTTAAAAATAATTTATTCAAATATTAGAACATAATTTAGATAATCGTACAGAAATCATATAATCAGACAGAATGCATATATTTGTACATAACAGATAAACAAACATAATTCAAATAACAGAAACAGAAGAATTGAATCAAATTCATATCACAGAATCATTCAAATCATATTTCAAATCAGAGTTTAGATCAGATTTTCCGGACCTAGACAGAATCTCAAATGATTATAACCTCTTATGCCCCCCTTTGTGCTTAAAGAACCAGAACTTATCAGATATACAATTATTCAAATCTTATAACATTTTCATTTTCCCAGACCCAGGCAGAATCTCGAAGGATTATGTCCCCTTATACCCCCCTTTTCTTACATAGACAATATCTCAAAGAATTCTGACTTCTTATAATTCCCTTCTGACATCATTCAAATCATATCAAACATCAAATCATATCATATTCAGAGAAATCAGACATATATCAATATGTCGGTAGATTGTATAACAGCAGACAACAGAAAATCCAACAAACCAAAAATGGACAATTCCAAAAAATTACCAAATTACCACAGATCGTGTAAAACATCATTTCAAAACTTTATTTGTACTAAAACAATATTTTTCAACATCTAGATAAATTTTTTATTCGATAAAAATACCTCAGAATTCAGAATACCCAGTGAAAATTTTTCATAAAATAGTCAAAATGTGCAAAATCATAATCTCTACACATACCACAAGTTACGCAGTAAAAGTTTTTCCGGTGCAAAGATATACCCGCTTTTCACTAACAAAAACAAAACTTTAATCTGAATATTCGTCAAAACTCACATTTTTGAAAATTGAGACAGTCATAATGTGTCTTATCTGGAGTATATCAACTTTCTCATCTGCGACGACGTATGAAAACGGACCGAAGTCTCCCAAAACATGGTTTTTCTTCCTCTTTCTCTCTCCCCAATCATTTCTCTCTCCCCAATCGTTTCTCTCTCTTCAAAATGAGAAATAGATATTTAATAGGCTGAGATATTTCCTGATCGTACGAACAATATTTATAGTTCATCTCGGGACGATCGACCCAGTTTGTTCACAAACAATGTTCGTATGAACGAAAATTAATTTTCGTACAGGGCGATCTCCTCAGGTTGCCATCATACAGACAATAATTAATTTCATCCCTGGACGATGCTCTCTGTCAAAAACTTTCAACTATTCATTCCGGACGAACTCAATTTTTGTATGGACGAACTTGGAAGGAAATATCCAAAACAAAACAAAAGATGGAAGAAAAGGGTTTTCACAATCTACCCACCTTAAGAAAAATATCGTCCTCGATATTGCCAAAATAGACTGAGTTAGAACAGACTTGGATACAACTGTCTCATATCATATTCCTTCTCCCAAGTAGCCTCTCTGGCTGTTCTGAACTTCCACTGTACCTTAACCATAGGAATCTGTTTGCCTCTCAGCTTTTTCATATCCAATGCCAAAATACTTTCAGGATCTTCTCTGTACTGCAGATTTTCCTGAACCTCCACATCGTTAGAAAAAAGTTTCTTTCCAGAATCAGATATCTACTTTCTCAAAGATGACACGTGAAACACGTTATGTATATCAAACATCTGATCAGGTAATAATAACATGTAAGCAGAATTTTTAATCCTTTTAATGACCTCAAAAGGTCCAACATACCTTGGACTGAGTTTGCTAACTCTTCCAAATCTGCTAAGCCCTTTTATCGGACTTATTTTGACATATACAAAGTCACCAATCTGAAATTCAATCAATCTGTGCTTCGGATTATAATACTTTTATTGTCTATCATGTACAAATTTCAATCTTTCTTTAATCAGATTAATTTTCATAACAATTTCATCCACAAAAGCTGAACCCATCACTCTTATATCTCCCACCTTTGTCAATCAAAGAAGTTCTACACTTTTGTCATATAGAGCTTCATATGGTATCATACCAATACTAAACTGATAACTATTATTATATACAAACTTTATCAATGTGATATGATCTTTCCAACTGCCTTCGAAGTCCAAAACACATAATCTCAAAAGATATTCCAATACGTGAATAGTTATTTTAGATTGTCCGTTAGTCTGTGGATGAAAAGCTGTACTGAAATGCAACTTCGTAATTAGTCTTTGCTGAATATCTCTCCAAAGTCTAAAGGTAAACCGACCATCCCGATCTGATATAATTACTTTTGGTACACCATGTAATCTGATAATTTCTTTAACATAAATCTGAGCTAACTTGTCCACCAGATCTATCTATCTAATCGGAAGAAAATGTGCATACTTTGTCAATCGATCAACAATCACCTAAATAGCATCATGCCCTTGCCTTGATATGGGAAAATCCATAGAAAAATCTATTATTACCTCTTCCCATTTTCACTCAAGGATAGGCAATTACTGTAAAAGACCTCTTGGTCACTGATGTTCTGCCTTCACTAGCTGATAAGCTTCACATTTTGAAACAAATTCAGCTTTCCTTTTTCAATCCAGGCCACCAAAATAAACTTTTCATATCTCCATACATTTTACTACTTCTTGGATGAATAGTGTAACCTAAATAATGAGCCTCATACAGAATCTCTTATCTCAGATTTCTAGAAATAGGGACCCAAAGTCTATTCTTACAAAAAATAATACCATAATCAGAAACTCGTAGTTCAAATTTCTTACCAAACTTGATCTGATCAATTAACTTCAGATATTTTGTATCTAACTTTTGAACCTCATGAATCTTTTCTTCTAAAGAGGGCTGAATAATCATATGAGTCATTATACCAGAATCAGTAGGAGAAATCACCTCCAAATATAATCTTTTCATATCTCATATCAGACACTCATCAGAGGTGAGTTGTACATCTGATAATTTAGAAGACTTCCTGCACAGAGCATTTGCCACCACATTAGCCTTATTAGGCTGATACTGAATACTCAAATCATAGTCCTTAATCAACTCAAGCAATTTTCTTTGCCTCAAATTCAGATCCTTCTGAATAAATATATATTTCAAACTCTTATAATCCATGAAAATCTCACACCTAACACCATACAAATAATGACGTCAAATCTTCAAAGCAAATACAACAACGGCCAACTCTAAATCATGCATCGGATAATTCTTTTCGTGTGGTTTCAACTGTCTCGAAGCATAAGCTATTACCCGACCATCCTGCATCAAAACACATCACAACCTCTCTGTGAAGCATCACTGAATACCTAAAATTCTTCCGTACCAGAGGAAAGTGCTAACATTGGAGCAGCAGTCAAACAATCTTTTAATCTCCAAAAACTAGCATCACACTCTGGTGTCCAAACAAAAACTACTAACTTCTGTTTCAGTCTTATCAGAAGTGCAGAAATATGACAAAATCCCTTCACAAACTTCATATAATATCTAACCATATCCAAAAAACTATGTATCTCAAACACCGTAGTAGGCCTTGGCCAATTAGCAACTGCTTGAATTTTATGGGGATCAACAGGAATACCTTTATTGCTCACTACATGTCCCATAAAAGAAATGATCTTTAGCCAGAATTCACATTTTGAGAATTTTGCATACAACTGATGCTGCCTCAATGTCTTCAATACACTCAAATCTCTGGCATCATCTTTCTCGGAAGTAGAATATATCATAATATCATCTTTGAAAATGATTACAAACTGATCCAGATAATCTTTGAATACTCTATTCATCAAATCCATAAAAATAGCTGGTGCATTAGTCACCCTAAATGGCATGACCAAAAACTCATAGTGTCCGTACTGAGTACTGAAAGCGGTTTTCATCACATCAGCTTCTCTTACCTTCACCTGATAGTAACCAGATCGCAGATCAATCTTTGAGAATATAAAAGTTTCAACAAGCTGATCAAATATATCATCAATCCGTGGCAACATATATTTATTCTTGATTATGACTTTGTTCAAATCTCTGTAGTCAACATACATACGCATCATACCATCCTTTTTCTTCACAAATAGAATAGTTGCTCCCTAAGGAGAGACACTCGAATGAACAAATCCTCTTTCAACCAACTCCTAAAGCTAGACTTTCAACTCCACAAGCTCCTTGGGCACCATCCTATATGGAGCTTTAGATATCGAAGCCATACCCGAAAATACATCACTATATAACTCAACATCTCTATCCCGAGGCAAACCAACTAACTCCTCAGAAAAAATATTAGAAAAGTCTCACACTACTTGGATATCAGAAATAGAACACGCATCTATATTCATATCCCGATCTGATGCCAAAAATATCATGCAACCCTTCTTCCACAGTCTTCTCACTTCCAACACAAAAATTAGGAAGGATAAAACACCTCTTAATCCTTGGAATACACAACTTTCACTGTCTATAAACAATGTAACTTGCTTCTTTAGACAATCAATTTGAGCCCCATATAGACTCAGTCAATTCATACCTAGAATAACATCATACGAAGGAATCGGCAACAAAATCAAATAAGACTTCCACTTTTACCAGAAATTTCAATATCACACAAACAAAATTTTCTAACTATCAAATTATCTCCAGTCGGCAAAATAACATAAAGTGAAAAAGGTAACGTAACTGAAGCTAGATGTAATACAACAAAATAGTGCTCAGAAATAAACAAATGACTAGCCCCAGAATCAAACAAAATACAACAGGGGTGCTCAAAAATATAAACTGTATATGTCACAACATCCGGAGCATCTCGAGCCTCTTGCTGATTCAAATTGTACACACATGGCTAAACTAGAGCTGGAGCTATAGAACTACTAGGCTCCCTCATATTTCCACTAGGTGGTCTCCTTGCCACTGAACCTGAACCACCAGATCTACAAGAGGATCCTTCAGAAATAGTACGGAGAAGAACTTCCCTCGGGCTTCCCGCTGGCCTGACAAAGCTCTCTAATCTGGACTCAGATCGTCGATCAAATTCAGCTTGTGGACATTCTGCAATTTGATGTCCTAGCTGACCACATTTGAAACACTGATCAATCATCCTGTAACACTGGCCAAAATATTGCTGGCCACAATTCTGGCACATCGGTGCCCTACTGACTGAATCAGAACTGGCTACACTGCCACTACTAGAGACTGTTGTAGATATTGTCAACTTCTTTTGGAATCTCCAGATATAAATTTGTTCTTCTTTCTAAAAAAAACCACTTCATAAATATCACCACTGAATCTTTTTCTACTAGCAGTCCACCGCTGCTGAGTAGCCATCAGATCATCCTCTATCAACCGAGCACTTTTCACAAGCTCAGAGAAATCAGAAATGTAAAATGGTACCAAGGGTTGTCTAAAACTATCTCAAAGTCCTCTCAGAAATTTGTAACACTTCTCCGCAGGTGTATAAATCAACTGTGGAGCATATCTAGCCAAAGCAGTAAACTCTACTTCATACTACATAATTGTCTTGCTCCCCTGAACCAACCTCAAAAAAGTCTTCTGCATTTGTTGCTTTGTAGAAGGGGATACAAACCATGCTCTACAGACTTCAGAAAACTCTTCCCAAGAAATCAAAGAATTCAATTTACCTTAAAATTTCTCCTCCTGCTGGCCCATCCACAAGCGCTCTACTTCACTATCCAATAGAAAAACTTTTAATGATATCTGTCTATTAAGAGGATATTGCATACCAATAAAGGTCTTTTTAACCTCCTCAACCAATCATCTGCTACTTTAGGCTCAACAGTGCCCTCAAATCTCAAAGGCTTCAATCTCAGAAATATTTGTAGATGTCTATCTACATCCTCAGATCTAATAGCAGAAACTCAATTCTATGTCTTGCTCATCATCTGAGCTACCAACGTAGTAAACTGCGAAACTGTATCTGAACCAACTAATGGGGCAAAACTATTCAAAGGAGCTGCCTGATTAACACTCTACCCATCAGTCATATCTAACTTGGGCGAATCCATAATCACACAGAATTCACAATTATGCACATAAAATAAGAATAATAAAAACCCAGACAAACCAAAAATACCCCACCAAACTTATAAATCAATTCATATAACTCTGTCTTACGATCCAATTCCAAAACTATTGCTCTGATACCACGTTAATTGTCATGACCCAACCCGACCGGGATGGATCCCATCGCATTGAGTCACAACGGATGAACCTCAGAATTTAGCTTTGGAATTTTCTTTCAAACTTTCTTTCAATACACAAAGGAATACAGAAATACACAGTTGCTACAACATCCAAAAAAAATTATTTCTTTCTTTTTTCATCAAAATAATCATATACATTACAGTGCATGGCTACAATAGAAAGTATATAACAAAATAGAAAAAAATAGTCATGACTATACAAAAATCAAAAGTACAAAATACCTATGACTTCAAATCAGATCCTAAACGGCTAGTCCAAAACTTCCTTCCCTTTTTCAGAACCTGAAATCATGAAGAAAAGTACAGTGAGCTAACAACTCAGCAAGATCACATTAGCCAATCTGAATTCCCATATTCTCTCATTCAAAATGCATCACAAAAGCTTTAAAAACAATTTATTCAAATAGCAGAACATAATTCATATAATCGTACATAAATCATATAATCAGATAAAATGCAGATATTCGTACATAATAAATAAACAAACATAATTCAAATAGTAAATACAGAAGAACTGAATCAAATTCATATTACAGAATCATTCAAATCAGATTTCAAATCAAAGTTCAGTTTAGATTTTTCTAACCCAAACAGAATCTCGAAGTATTCTGACTCCTTTTGCCTCACTTTGTGCTTAAAGCACCAGAACTTATTAGATATGCAGAGTTATTCAGATCAGATAACATTTTCATTTTCCCAGACCCAGACAGAATCTCGAAGGATTATGGCCCATTATGCCTCCCTTCCCAGACACAGACAGAATCTCAAAGAATTCTGACCCCTTATGACTCTCTTTTGACATCATTCAAATCATATCAAACATCAACTCATATCATATTCAAAGAAATCAAACATATATCAAAATGTCATCAGATTGTATAACAGCAAAAACCAGAAAATCTAACGGACCAAAAATGCACAATTCCAAAAAATTATCAAATTACCAGAAATCATGTAAAACATCATTTCAGTACTTTAATTGTATTAAAGCAATATTTTCAACATCCAGATAAATTTTTTATTCGATAAAAAAATCTCAGAATTCAGAATATATAGTGAAAATTTTCCAGGAAATAGTCAAAACATGCAAAATCATAATCTCTATGACATATCAAAAGTTACGTGGTAAAAAATTTTCTGATGCAAAAATATACCCGTTTTTTGCTAACGGAAACAAAACTTTAATCCGAATATTCGTCAAAACTCACATTTCTGAAAATTGAGACATGCATAATGTGCCTTATCTGGAGTAGATCAACTTTCTCAACTGCGACGATGGACGAAAACGGACCGAACTCGCCTAAACCCGACTTTTCCTCCTCTTTCCTTCTCTTTCTCTCCCTGGCCGTTTCTCTCTCTTCAAAATGAGAAATAGATATTTAATAGGTTGAGATATTTTCTGATCATACGGACAATATTTATAGTTCGTCCCGGGATGATCTGCTCGGTTTGTTCACAAACAACGTTCGAATGAACGAAAATTAATTTTCGTGCAGGGACGATCTTCGCGGGTCGCCATCATACCGACGATAATTAATTTCGTCTCTGGACGATGCTCTCTGTCAAAAACATTCAACTTTTCGTTTCGGACAAACTCAATTTTTGTACGGACGAACCTGGAAGGAAATATCCAAAACAAAGCAGAACATGAAAGAAAAGGGTTCTCACATAATCATTTAGATAAGTGGATGATTTCCAAATACATGACCTAAGTAAAGTTTTGCCCTAATGTGGGGAGCCCAAATAAATTTTTAAAATGCAAAATAAAAAATAAACATATATTAAAATACAGTTTCTATAAATTCTGATGATTTAGGATTCGTTTGGGACGGCTTTCTTACTATTTCATAAAGCAATTTTTTAGTATAAAATTTAAATTTTTATAATAAAAGGTTGCTTTAAGAAGCAGAAAAAAAGTCGTCCCAAACGAAGTCTTAATTAATTCCAGTTCTGACTAATGATGCATATTGTTGCTTTTGAAAAAGCCATAACCTAAATTCAGATGATGCCGTGAAGCACTATCTTCCATCTAAACTATAATCATAAATGGCAGACAAGTTGGTATAATGTCCCATCCTTTTACTATAACCCCCTATGGCTTTTAATGATGACTAATGAAGAAAATATAAAAGAATTCTTTAATGTTAGTGCGGCACACACTACTGTTTTTGTGAAATAAAAAATTAAAAATTCGCGAAGGATTCTTAATAAAAATAATTATTAGAAATGATTGGACTTTTTTGCATTTTATTTAAGTAAATTTTGAAGTGTTAAGATATTTTTTATTTTTGATTAACTAGATTAATTAATTCATAAGAGAGTTTGTTAACTCTATGTGTTAGATATAGTGATTTGTGTTATAGAGTATATTTGCGTTCATAGATGATTATAGATACCTTGCAATACCTAAATAAATAAGACTTGTATCATATATTGTCTCCTATAAATCATCTTAATAAACCAAGAAAAAAAATTAAAATTTGTAAAATGGTGAAGGATCATAGCATATGAATAAAAATAATTTTGAAATTTTTTTTTTATTATAAATATATTTTTAAAAAAAAGATAGATATTTTAAGCATCTAATTTTAAAACCGATCTCGCCCAATTTAAGACAAATCTATAGAATAGAAGGGATTAGGACACCAAACTTGTCAAAGCCATAGTGAACTCACCGAGACCACAATGAACTTATCATGAACATGATGAGCTCTTCGAGAACACGATGAGCTCTTCATGAACATGACTAACTCATCATTCTCATACTAAACTCGTCATAAGCACTAATAATAAATCAGGCTTTCGCAATACTTATTAGGACCTACTGCAACAGTTTATTAAACACATGCTAATTTATTTGCAACGGTTTAGAAATCGCTACAAATCCGTTATACTTGCATTTGCTGGAAAAGCTTTAGCACGGTTTTATA
Source organism: Dendrobium huoshanense (assembly GCA_016618105.1). Lineage (NCBI taxonomy): Eukaryota > Viridiplantae > Streptophyta > Magnoliopsida > Asparagales > Orchidaceae > Dendrobium > Dendrobium huoshanense. The sequence continues at coordinate 81,009,350 of CM028359.1, read as the reverse complement.
AGTGATGCTATAGAAAGGTTTTAGCAATGCTTTTAGTAGGTGTTAAACTTACTGGTAAAGGGAACAATAGATTAAAAAATATAATTAAAAAATATCAAATTTTGTAATCAAATTATAAATTATAACATAAGAGTTCACACAAATACTATATGAAGCATAACGTCTCATATATGCAATATTTTATTTTAAAATCGCTGCTATAAAATGCTGCGAAAATATTACCTTTTTGAGAGAGAATATATTCATCCAAAGCTTTACCAGGCCTTCTCACCCGCAACTTAGGTTTCGTTTGGGACAGCTTTTTTGGTACTTTATAAAACTATTTTTTAGAATAAAAATTTATAATTCAAAAAAAAATTGTACTAAAAAGTTGTTTTAAAAAACATCTAAGAAGTTGTCACAAACAAGGCCTTATCCAAGCAAGTCTAAAACTTCGTAGAGAAAGTTGGTGATTTCAAGTTTTTCATTTAAACTAAGGGTAAACCTTATACTTGCTTTTGGCTATATACACGCCTCATGTACTCTTTATTTTCTTGTTTAATTTTTTAATCAAATTTGAAATGTCATGATCAAATCATTAATAATTGATAATAACTACCTAAGTTTTTCCTGCATTTTGTATGGTTGCCTGTGATGCCTTGTTTTGATTTTCTTGCTATTGTTTAATCATTTGGTTGAATATTTGGGAATCTTTTTATCATTTTTTATCTTTTTTTTTTGCAATAAATATATTACAATGCAGGAAGATCTGACCCACAATATCCTACATTTATGACACAATTATTGCGAGAATATGAACTATAAAATATACAAATGTAAAACATATTCAATTAATTGACCAAGATATAATTTATATTAAAATATTCTAATATTATTTTTTGCAAGAATGTAAATTAAACTTTTATTTTAAAAATAAAATAAATATATTTTACATGTCATGCAAAAAACAAAACAATAGGATAGGTGTAATAAATGAAGTCTCTATCTCCTCATTAAGAAGATAAAGAAAAAACCTAATCAAATGAGCCCCACTTATATCATACTTTATCATATACTTACTGATATATAAAAGAAAAAAAAATTCATTTCATTTTTCATATTCTTTCTTCAAATCTAACAAAGCCTTTGGAGACTTTGCAGCCTACATTTATATATGGTGTCATCTCAACAACATGAACAATCTAATAGATTAATACATAAGAAATTTAATCAAGTATATAATTTAAAATTAAAAAAAAAATTGTTTTTCTTAATTTCCATTTACTTTTTAGATCTGGGCTTGGGACAACATAAACAGTTTTTTTTTTTTCCAAATTATTATTTAAGAATGTAGAATATTAAATATAAATAATAAACAACTTAAAGTTTATAACGTTTCATCTTCATATTCTGAAAAAGTTGAATTATTACTTCATTATCAATATCTAAAATATCTTTTTCAATATAAACAAATAACTTATCATTTATTCGTTGATCTCCAATTTTATTTCACAACCGATTTTTTATAATATTCATAGTAGAAAGTGATCTTTTTTTTCCTGCTGTTGCAACGAGTAATACTAATGTTAATTCTAGTATTCTAAAAATAAGAAGATATATAATAGCATTCAATCTCAATATCAGAACAATTAGAGCATAATGAAATATTTTTTTCCTTTAATCTATGGCCATACAGATGAAGCAAAGAGTTAAATGTCGCCCACAATAGTAATATCCCCAATTCAAATCAACAAAACACGTGCCCCCCTAAATCTTAGGCTTCGTTTGGGACGGCTTTTTTATTGCTTTCTAAAACGGAGTTTTAGTTCAAAAATAAAAAAATTTGTACTAAAACTCCGTTTTAGAAAGCAATAAAAAGCCGTCCCAAACGAAGCCTTAATCACTCAAAATTACATGAAATTGAATAAATACAAATATCAATCATAATTTAATATAATAAATATAGCTTATAACTAAGATTTACAACAGCAACAACAAAGATGAAAAGAACATCATAACAGCAAATAGGAAATATCATGCATGCATGTACTATAACATGCGTGTTTTTTCTTTTAGGAAACTTTTCTGGAATGACTAATTACTAGCTCTGGGTAATGTACAAGGACTTCACGAGTCACATTAGAAATAGATACAAGTGTACATTTTTTCCTAGTCCATATATCTATACCAATTTTGAACTTGTTAGATTATGAATTATTTCTTTTTTAAGTCTAATCTTTCTAGTGGTCCTCTTAGGCATAACTCAGACTTCATGCTATTTTGGTTATTCATAGAGACTATTTGACTTCTTAGCTATTCTCAGCACTTACTTGCTCTCCCTCATGATCTCTTGCAATACCTAGCTTGACTTACCAATATGGTCAAGTGTCACTCATAGATAAATTTGGATCAAACAATTTGAAAAAAATGTGACAAGTTTGGATTATGACCAAGATCAAAAAATTGCAAAAAGAGCAATAAAACTAAGAATCGTCTGTTAATAGGATGAAAAACAAAAACTTCACAACTACCCAATTTAATCTCGATGGAGGAGAGAAACAATAAGGAAGATTAGAGATACATTGGGGTGAGTTTAGAGGGATGACCCGAGAGCGAGTACTCTTAAGGGATCCTTTGACTCAACAATTCACAAAATACAACTTGATGCCAAAACATTGACTTCAACACATATTGCGGATCGAAGTTACATTCACATCAATGATGAACAATACACTCCACCAAGGTGAGTGAAAAAAGACGAAGTTGACCTATGATTTTTTTGTGTTGCTATGGGTAATTAATTTTTTTCTTTTCAGAATAGAAAAGTTTATCTTTAATCTAGCTCTGTGACCATGATCTTAAAAATAATGAAATATGAAAATATTTTTGAAATCCCTGTATTACAAATTAATTTAAAGATTTAAAACTTTTATTAACAAATTCTAAGAGTTACCAAGTAATGGCAAATGTCGCTTCAAAGAAATTGAACACGAGATTAGCAGTCGAAGGTTTTGTTCGAGACGACTTTTTTAATGCTTTCTAAAACAAAATTTTAATACAAAAATTTCCTGCTAAAAAGTTATTTTAAAAAGCATTCAGAAAGCCATCCCAAACGGAGCCAAAATTAAAAAGCATGACAAAAAGATTTGCATGGAGGATGAGCTTATTTTAATATTATTAATTTCACATATCATATATTATCTACCTAGACAATTAAATTATTAGGCAATATAATTAATTAATTAGATACTAGTAATTTAACCATTATACTACATAATTAAATTATTAAAAATTCATAAGTTTTTTTTTTCATATTTTTACATTTATATCATAGTGATCATATTAAGATATAAAGCAATTATATATATCATATACATAATATTACCCTCACAACTAAAATTTTGAACATAATAGATCTCAAAGCTGCTTTTTTTTTAATATTAATTTTAAAATAAATTAAAAAAAAAATTAGTCTCGTTTTTATTTTTTAATCAAAAAATTCATATACAAAATTTTTTCAATGGACTGCCCACTCCATTTATATTAGAAATAAAAATATAGGAATTTTTTAGAATATAAAAATTAGATTTTATTGATAGATAAAAACACAAATAATGCTTGATTTAAAATATAAAAATGTGCAATTTTCACTCTATGATATAACAAAATATCAATAAATAGATAATTTAGCTTACAACTTTTTTGTTGCTATCTAAAACAACTTTTTAATAAAAAAATCATTTAAATTAAAATTTTTGTTACTAAAAAGCCGTCCTAAAAAATAGTTAAAAAGATGTCCCAAGCCAAGCCTAAGACTTCGTTTGGGACGGCTTTTTTATTGCTTTAATTTTCCTAAAAAAAAAATTAATTTTGTACTAAAACTCCGTTTTAGAAAGCAGAAAAAAGCCGTCCCAAACGAAGCCTAAGATTTTGTTTGGAACAACTTTCTTACTACTTAAAACAATAAGAAAGTCGTCCCCAAAGAAGCCTAAGAATTAAACTTCATTTAAGAATACTTTCTTATTGTTGCTTAAAATAAATTTTTTTAATACAAAAAAAAAATTTATCTAAAATTTTTTTATATTAAAAAAATATTTTAAAAAATAATAAAAAATTAATCCAAACGAAACCTTCATTTGCAATAGTTTATATTTTTCTACTTATGCTTTTAAAAACTCATTTTCAACCACATTTTTTAAATAAACTTGTCAAAAAACAACTTATTAAATACTTAAAAAGCTCACCATTCACCAAATATCCGCATCTTCAAAACTGTTAACTGGGAAAGAACAAAGAACAAGATGGAAGACAAATGCAGGCCATTAATCTCTTCCAGGATTACAAATTTGAACTTATACTTTAAAAATCGTACTTTGTTCTCCCGCTTCTCAATATGAGGCACAGCATATCAGGAATGCTTGAAGTTTTGTTATAATAATTCCAAGATTCCAGCATTAAACGCTTTCTTGATCCCTTAAAATGAACCACCTGAAGAATTAACTTTGTATCAATCATATGTAGTTTGCTGCAGGAAAAATATGAAAATTTGTATTCTAGTCTGAAGAAGGGAAAATTATTCAGTGTGAATGTGAACGTGTTCGGAAACAAATCCGGGCATGCCACATCACTGGGGCCCAGTGCATCCGGTGACATGGCGCATCCGGATTTATCTCCGAATACATTCGGATTCCGCACATAATAATTTATCCTAAAGAAGAGGAATTATGTGGCCTACTTTCCATGGCTTCTCAAAGTAGGCTCTCCAAAAATAGAAGAAATTATAAACAATTCTGAAAATTTATTGGTCCCAGAAAAATATCATCAGATTATCAGATTATATCATTTGGCCTACACAAATTTAGAAATAATGATACATAAGCTAGAATACTAGGGCTTACTAAGAGTCTAGGACAAGATGTTTTCCTTTTCTATTTGGGAAAAATATCAAAATGATCTCTTAATTCTTTATGAATGATCAAAATTATTCTCAATTATATTAAATGGTCTTTTTAACCCCTTAAATTCCTAAAAAAGGATCAAAATAATCTCATGATAAGACTTTTGATTTTTCTTTAAAGAGATGAGAGATCAAAATGATTGTTTAATATAATTGATGATCATTTAGTTTTTCAAAAAGAGTCAAGTTACCATTTTGATCATTTTCTCTTTTCTATTTCAAGGTATGTCAGCGTTCAGTTGATAAGTGATTTTGATGGCCTTGTCTCAATACAATTACAACATGATTTTATGTAATGCACAATACATCGGCCTTGACTTAGCACCATCAGGAGTAAGATCCAAAGCATACAACCTATTCAACATCCTGAAAACAATCACATGTGCGTTTTAATATTTTGTTTGGATCATTTACTTATCCACCATGTGATATGCAAAGAAGTTGCTTAATGATTATTTCTCATAATATTAAAGTTCTTTTAATATTTAAGATGAACGGGCAGAAAATAAAAAATAAAAGAAATCGTTGTTCTAGGATTAGATAAGTGCATTTAAAAAAATATTAACAAAAATATTTTTTATTGTAAAATTCAAGATTTTAAGATTTTTGTATGTACATCAAGAAGCTAATGTTATGTGGAAAAAAATAGCTAACGATATTAAGAATGTTACAAAAGATGTACTTGGAATATCAAAGGAAAAATTACTAATAATAAAAATAGTTTATGAAAGAATCAAAATGTGCAAGAAAAAATAAAAAATAAAAATATTTATTATAAAAATTAGTTTATAGTAAAAATTTTAATAATTGGCAAAGATATAAAGAGACCAATAAGGAGTAAAAAAGCAATATGCCATGCAAAGATTTCAGCTTTTAATGGGTTATATAATAGATTAGATACTAAGAATGGTGATATATATATATATATATATATATATATATATATATATATATATAAGCTAGCTAAACAAAGAGATTGGAGTAGTAAGGATTTAGTTCAAGTGAAGTGTAGTAATGATGAAGATTAAAAAGATTTTAATTAGAAGATAATATTCAACAAAGATGGATGAGATATTTTGCTAAACTTTTCAATGAAGATTGTGAGAATGAAATTAACTTTAGTGACCTTAGCGGCCTAAATGTAAAAAATATATTTTTGTTTTTATCGGCGTATTAACAAAACCGAAGTTAAAGAGGCTTTTAAGAAAATGAAGTGTGGAAAAGTTGTTGGACCTAATGCTTAGGATTCTCACATTAGTGTGGATTAAGAAACATCTTGGCTTACAAAATTTTTTTATATTATTTTGAAGACAATATTTCAGATGAGTGGAGAATGTGTGTTGATTCCTATTTTTAAGAATAAAGGTGATGCACAAGATTGTGTGAATTATAGAGGAATTAAGTTAATGTGTCATATTTTAAAATTATGAGACAGAGTTATGAAGCATAGGTTGCGGCGTGACACTAATGATTCTCAAAATCAATTTGGATTCATACCAAGTAGGCCTACTATGAAAGCTATACATTTATCGGTTTTTGCTCGTGTGCTCTTCAGCACCTTCGATTGGCTTAGTTAGACCTCGTCAAGCCCAATTCAAGCTCGATTTGATTCGAATCAATTTCAATTTGAGTTTAATCTGATTTAATTAAATTGATCAAACCTAGCCCGTTTCTAAATCCAACCAATTTGAGTCAAATTCGCATTCAAACCTAACTCAAATCAACCCGATTTAATTCTATTAGTGCTCATTTGACCTTTTTAAGCAGTTTTGAATTTGATTCCTAAATCAAGAAATGTAATCGATGGCTTTGATAGTGTTGAAATTTGACTATGTCGTTGCCAGGCCTCTCAGTCGCGCGAGCCCTCGAATAGGAAATGGATTCGAAGGACTTTAGGGAGAAGCAGAAGATCGCAGTGCCATTTTGGTGTTTTCGAGCAAGGCAGAACGTCGGGAGACGTTAGAAGGCTGGGAGGAAGCATTCGTTTGGCTCATTCGGACCCGCTCGCTCTCCCTCTCAATTTTCTCCGAATTCGCTCCCTGGCCCTCTCTCTCTCTCTCTCTCTCTCAATTTCACACAGCCTCTCCCTCTCCGATTCTCTCTGGTTCGCAAAAGCACAAAGAAGTCCTACTCCTTGCTCTTTGGCTTTCCCTATTTTCTTCCTCCGTTCGCGAGTCTAGGCCGAGGCTCGTCCAAGCTACAGGTGCGTGAACTCCCCCTGGTGCCAAGAGTCCTTTTATTCGCTCCCACTTACCCTTCCGGTACCGAGCATTATATGCTCAGTACAGGCTAGGTTGGTTTGCCCTGAATCGAGTATTGGATACTCGGTACAGGCTTGGTTTTAACAGTACCGAGTATTGGATACTCGATACAGGCTTGATTTCTCCCAGTACCGAGTATTGGATGCTCGGTACAAGCTTGGTTTGCCCGGTACCGAGCATTATATGCTCGGTGTACCGAGCATTACATGCTCGGTACAGGCTTACTTTTTTTTTCGATACCGAGTATTGGATACTCGGTACAGGCTTAGTTTTTCCCAGTACCGAGCATTTTATGCTCGGTATAGGCTTAATTTTCTCAGTACCGAGTATTGTATGCTCGGTACAAGCTTAGTTTTGCTCAGTATAGCTAGTCTCTTATCCTCCTTACCTCCATTTTCCTTTTACTACTTTTCTTACTTGCGCTTTAAGATTGAGTGCCTATGAACTGGAATGATATCATGGTTTGTTTTATGATAGACAGTCATGCCTCTTATGCTTCTTCTCATTAGGGTGCTTTATGGTCAGTTTTATGATTAAAAAGATTTATGAACTGTTTAACATTGAAGGCCTCATGAATGATTTTGTGTTAAAAAAAAAAAGAAGTTTTACGAATGTTTTATAATGAAAAGATTTGCGAAGTTTTTTTTTTATTTTTGAAAAATTTTGATAGTTTTACCCCACACCAAATAAAAAGAGAAGCACTTGATCGTCTTTTGTATCAAAAGATTTTGATAGATGATTTATGTGGGGTTTTGTGTAGTATTTCATTTAGAAATTTTCCGTAAGTCATTTTGGGACTTCTAGTTTTGTGATTTACTTTGTGTGGTAAAGTCTTTTAGTATCTTCTTAGAGCAAGTTAATGTTTAGTGTGTGGATTCTCTTTCTATTGATTCACATTCCCTTCTAAAATATGAGTATTGGGAGATGCAAAAAGAAAAGAGCTTGTTTTAGTTTTGGGTTGTGGGAAGCTGTTTCTCTTCCATTATTTTAAGTCTTTGTTTAGAGAGTGGTTTGCGTAGTTGAGTCAGGTATGTATCAAGTGATTTATTTGGATTGTGGGAATAGCAAAGGGCATTGAAAATGTTGTTTTAGAGACACACTTGGCTTCAAAAAAATATGTCCAACAATAACAAAGCATACATTCCTTTTATGTTTAATTTTCATTTTTTTATTGCATTTAGTCATCTTTTACTTTTCTGTCACCTCTTTTCATGCTTTATGTTTTAACACTTGTAAAATGAGGAGAACCCAAAAGACAAATGGCTCAACCGGTATACCAAACGGTACGTTCTTGCTTTTATTTCATCTTCATTTCTTTGTATCATCATTTGATTATAGAATGTGCTCTAATACATCTTTCTTCTATATTTTGCAAGGCACTCTTTGGAGAACAAAACGATAAGGAGCACTGGAGCATTTGGTAACGGAGCATGGACAATCGGATCCAAGCATCAGTCGCCCCTATTCAGTCTGGTTGGGGCGCTACGGGCGGAACCACCGGATCATAGCCCCCGGTGCTGTAAGTTTCCTTGAAAACTTAGAAAACCTTTAGGGGGCTTGATGATTGCACGATCCCTACCCTTTATGACCCTTTAGAAACTTCATTTTATAATTAAGATCGTTTTCTTTTCTTTTAGATCCTTAAACCTATTGACATACGTACGAAAGTCCTAAGGGTTAGAAAACAAACACCTTTTTAGTCCTACAACTTTAATGACACCTAAGGACAAAAATTAAAGACTGAATCTTAGATAACATAGACCTATGGTGCATGCTACCTATAAGATAGAGACATTAAAATGAAAGCTTAGTGACACATTTTCCTAGATTTTAATTTTTTTTAATCTACTAATAATAAATCAATTAATCATAACTTAACTCTTAAAATGTATCAAAAAAATACTTAATCTTTAATCAAATTATAATTAACATTTATAATCATTAAATTGCAAATCTAAAACATACACCTAAATCAAATCTAACTAATCTAATAATCAACTCTTAACTAACCTAAAGTTTAAAAGAAATAGATTTAATTAGGAGATCAAATTATAAACTAAAATTCATTAGGATAAAAGACTCCTAAATATCAAACTTTAGAATAATCTTTAAAATCAATCAACAAACTTGATTAATAAAATGTTTAATTCACCATTTTCTTTTTCTTTTCATAACAAACTAAAATAATTCAACAAAATTGATTGTCATTGGGTAACTCAGGCCTACGAGGCTATTAAGTTAGCCCCAAGAAAGGGTGAAATAAACCTCACGGCCTCGGTATGAAACAAAGGTGGTAATTAATCAAATACTAAAAATAAAAATTCTAAAATCAATCTTAAAATACTAAGATTTAAACTTCAATTAAAATTTTCCTTTTGCCTTTAACAAATAAAAATGCAAGTAATTATAACTAAACTACCCTAATTAGGACCTATCCAAAACCACACAGCCTACACACACATAGACTTGTTTTCTTAGGACATAACTACTAGCTTTAGTAAGGCCGATGTTCTGCTTTTCTTTTTGTCTGTGTTGTGGCGACTTGCATGTGACCTGTGTGCTGTTTGCTTTACTGCTTGTTTTAGTTTTCTGTGATGTTTTCTGTGATGATCTCTAGTTCCTTTTCTGCACTGTGTTGTGAGCGGTAGAATACCCATAGGTTAAGAACGTTTTTTATACTGACATTATCTTCTTGCAGATGGTCGTGCTCACACAGCACTAAAGGGGGCTAAAATTAATAATAATTATTTATAACAGCTTTAGGTGCCTCTGCAGCTTAGCCCCCAAATCATAAGAGCACGGTCAAGTGTGTTTGATATGAGCAATTTTATTTTTTATATATAACTGCTTGGATGATTTTGATTGTAATTGCTTAGAATAACCCCTGCAAGAGAGTCTGATTTTCTTTTTGCTGATGTGATATATTTGATGGTGAGAGTTATGAAAATCTTTAAAACAAGCCATTTTAAAGGTAAAGGGGTCCAAAGGGAAAAGAAAACACCCTACCAGGGGATTTCCTTTTTCATTTGGACATCCTTTTGGAGGATTCACTACGAGGAACCCGAAGGAATAAAGATGATCCATAGACGAATCAAGGATGTGAAGATGAAGAGCAAGATATAAAATGTCTTGTTTTAAGATTTGCGTCATGCCTTAGGAGTAGAACCCAGGTTGTTGTCGGTGGAGCCTGACCACCATTACTTTTCTGTACTCTGTGATGTAATATTGTATGGCACTTGTAATGGACTCTAGACACTCTTTTTCGTGGTTTTCTTTGTTGTTATTGTTTTGTTTACTTTGTTTGCGCAGTAAAAATGTCATGCTTTTTTATAGATTTTCTTTCTTGCATGTGTTTGTGCCTGACTCGCTAGGCTCTTTAGAGATGAAATTTTTCTACTCATAATTACTAATAAAATTTTAAGAATTAACTCACATAGAAACATAACGATCTAGGGAATAACCGAAATTGTCCGAGGTCTCATGCATGCATTCTCTCTCTTCCTTCTTTAGACAACTTCCCCGCCTGCGGGTAGAGTCCGGATAATCTGGCCTATGAGGATGAAGTGCCGGACCCGGAGAATTTGTCTTTCAAAACAGTGGCCTTCCGATGACTCAATTAGGAAAGTAGATGTAATAGATTTGACTTAAGTCAAGAAAAATAAAGGTAGACCTAAAAAGACTTAGAAAATATTAGAATTAGCATTTCTTTATTAGATTTAGATGAGTATTTAACTCTTAATAGATCACAATGGAGAAAAAAGATTTCATGTAGCTGAACACAGTGGGGTAAAGGTTTGTTGTTGTTGTTGTATTATAAAGTTTCCTCGGGTAAAAAAAATGTGTTGTTAAATCATTAGAACATTTGAAGGGCTCAACTTTAATATTATAAAGTTACGGCCTTCAAATGAGTTTCTGCATACTGAAAAATATGCGAATTGGTTTCAATAGTGTAAAATACATCGATAAATGTAACTTCTATAGGTTTTTATAAACGCTCATATTTTTTTAATTTTTAATACAAGCTTGATTGAGTTTGTCATGCTCATGCTTGGATGAAAAAGATTGAGAACTGCTGTTAGGTGGTTGTAATCAGTAGTCAAGCTAATGTTCTAACCCATGGTCATGGAAAAGGAAATTGTAAGACATCATTAAAAGGAATTAACATTTCTTTATTTGATGCATGGTATTTAGGGCCCTCGAAAAAAAAAGGCTAAATAATTAAATGCAAGATCATTAAAAGAAGTATAAATATAACATGTTTTTAATAAATACAAATGGAAAAGGAAATTGTAAGACAACAAGGAATGATAAAACTATATATTTTGGGAAGGTTAGGAAGAAATCAAGAATAATGGTGGATATAGAATTAAAATATATATTTGTTGATGCATATAGGGATAGTGCAAAAGTGGTTTCCATTAAGTTAATTATTATCGATAACTACGCATGCAACAAGTGATTGTCGTATTCTTAGTTGAATTAGAAAAAAAAAAATAAGAGTATGAGATAACCATCAATTGTACAAATTGATATATAGTTTTTTGTAAGATTGTTATGAGATAATTCGTAGTGTGCATGAAGTACTAGAAAGAAAATGAGAGAAACTACGCGAGATCACTACTTGACGCCTGATGATTGGTTTGTTGTATAGGTGCTGGATTGATAGTGATATTTCTTTACATCATCATGATCATGATTATTTACGTCATCATCTCAATCATTTTGACATTTAACTAAGCTATTTCTTTATCCTACGCCTTCATTTGACGACGCATCTTCCTTTGTGCTTCTGCTAGTGTAGTAGCATCACCAAACAAAGGATTCTCTTCAAATTCCTCCACTTCTTCATTCTCCGAGGAGTCAGCATCTCTACCATTGGTGGATCCAACCACATGTTGTCACTGGTATACTCACAAAAGTGGCAGCTCATCATCATAACCCACAACATATAGACCACTTCAACCTCCATGGTCACTTCCTCATCTTGCTCATCATCTTCTTGTGTTAGAATCTCTAAGCGGCATCACCACTGAATATCTAGTTCATTACTTGGCACAAAAAACTCTTTTATTCACGGGCTGCGGTCAAAACTAGCTTCTTTTTGGGATGACCCAGTTGGCTGACGATGGGATCCCCTGGAGGATTCTCCAAGGTATCGACCATCAAAAGAATTATTAATTGAGACCTACGGGACCCATTTCTAATGGTTTTTGTCAGTGGGGGCGGATCTCTGGGAGGCTACACCATATGTCATGCCCGTACCTATTTGTTTCTAAGTACTCTTCTTTCATGAGACCTTCACCTTCAAATTTATTTGTCTTTTCGCTGGACCCTTTCGGCGGTGGATTCTTTGACCCGTGATCCAAGTGTTACACCCTGATGTTCTTCCGGTGAAATTGACTTCAATTTTTTTTTAGTTACCATAGGTGGAAACTCTCTTAGTGGGGTCCTCCTAGCCTCAATCATCAATGTCCTTAGGTACCTCTTTTTCATCAACCCATTTTCCTATGCGACCTTTACAACCCCGTGGACCCTGACGGACAAAGTCTTAGGCTCTTTCTTCTTCTAAAGAGTCGGGGCTTGGGGTTGTTACTCTCAGAATGATTGTTTAAGCTCACTAGTAGAGCTGTTCCTTTTTACCCATTTCGAATTTGTAAATTTGTTCCAGGTAGGAACACTCGCTTCTGGTTCCTGGGTTGGCAATGTGGATGGGTGGACTTGCAGCAACTGTTGAGCTCACAATTCAGCATTCATCATTCTCCTCTACCTTCTTGATGGCTTTCCTCCAGATGGAGGCCACAACATCATTCCTTCCAGGCACAGATAACCCGATCGGCACCACTGGTGGTATTAGCGGGCACCAAATAAATGTGTTTCTCAACTACAACGCTCTTCATGACTAGGGTCCCTGACTGGGACATCCTTTCAAAAGCATAGATCTTCTTATGGGAGACCTTTTTATCAATGGAAGTTCTGGTTGGTGGCACTCATTGCCCTGGCAAATGCGCACACGACGTGTGATGGCTTCAATGGGATGAGGTTTCCTGGCATGCACTTTAGTCTCCATTATGTATACATGAACGGCGGCAGCCCTTGCAGTAGTTGCAGAGAATTGTAGTCCAAATTGAATGGTGGCACAGAAATCTTCGATGTTAATAATAGCATTTATCAGTTGAATGCTGACACCACATCCCAACTAGACAGCGAAAGGAGTGTTCTAAAGGTCCGTTCAACACAAAATGAAAGATGTTGATTAGTAATTAAATTTGATATATTATCCCATACTTTCAAAGTGCAGGGACTCAATATAATGAAATGAGATAAACAAATAATTTGTATAATTTTAAAATATTATTCAGAAAAAATTTTAATAAATTGAATTAAAAAAATTCATTTTATGAATAACATTTAAATCTTAACTCATTAGATTTTGTTGCTACTATAGCTTAACTACACTAGTGTGGGCTCCGAAAATTCGGCCCTGACCTTCGCCTGCTTGCTTTTTCTTTGAGGGGAGTTTTAATGGATTTAAGTTCCGGGATAAATTTTGGAAAGGCAGATGGGTTTGTAGATAAGACACTACCCAGAGATTTCGTCCTCATTTTATGAGGACTTAATGATCTGAGTTCTGGTTTCCTATAGGCACAAGCCACTATAGTTAATTACCCCTCCCGATCACAAGAGAGAACTTTTGATTAAGGCTAGTCGTCGATGAATAACCCTTAGATACGCGATATCCGACATATAATAGTAGCATGGGTTTGGATTTGGGAATTAGGAAAGAATTTGATATTTAAAATTGGAAATTTCATCATCTTGCACTTACAGCGGATGGTGGGGGAATAGATGATGGACCCGATCAAGATCCCATGGTTCCGTCATCCCGGGCCATTGTGGTCCCTGGTCAACTTAGTCAGAGGAGGTAGTCGACCCAACCTGACAGAAGGATCCTTATCGGCAGCCATGGGTTGCTTCGTCCAAGGGGACCATGTAAACCAAGGGTGAGTGTTTGTCTAAGGGGACATATTTCAATCCACCTTAGCTAACAAAGGGCTTTGTGCCCTATCTATTATACCCTATTGATTAATATCTCAAGGATTTGATGCCACTAAGGAGTATATTAACTCTGGCTATAATCGATATTTCGGTGTGCCATTTGGCGACAAAACCACTCTGTTCAGAGGGCCCCAGATCATAACCATTTATCCTGCTGTGTCATTTGGCGACAAAACTGTCGGTCAGATGATACATACCACATCCTTACTGGCAGGAGATTATTTGAGAATGTATCCTAGTGATATTTTCGACTAGGCATTGACTCTATGTGAGCTGAGGTAAACTTTAATTTGTCCACCCCGGCAAACTGTTGCAGAGAGTGGATGAGTTTTTTTTTGTTTTAAGTTGTCAGATGGATTATTTTAATTTTAAACATTTTGAATTTTGGGATTTTTTATATTTTTTTGGGGCTTTGAATTTTGTAGGTATTTGGATGTCATTTTAAATATTTGTGAACTCCTCCGGTTGAGATCTTCGTTCAACACGATCATCATCAGTGTGACTTTGAGGTCACTTGAAGATATTTAAATTTTGTAAAAGTTTGAGGGCATTAGAAATTATTTGTGAACCCCTCTGATTGAGATCTTCATTCAACACGGCCATCATCGAGGTGTTTGGGATCATTTTATTTAAAATATTAGCATTTTGTAGATGAACCTTATTAACTCTATCGAGCTGCCGACAGAGAATCGGGTTCATAGGATTTATGCCTTTATTAGGGAATTCTCATTATTATAGGCCTTGAGGGTCTAATATGAATGTCTTAAGATAAATCTACCGCTCACCACTACCATATATTTGTTTAATGGTTTGAACTCTGTCGACTCTTATTGATCCGCATAGAATGATCAGATTCGAACTTGAATTCACTTATTGACCCGAGCAGTATCCTTAGACATCAGGTGTGTACTTATAATATGCTCGCTAGGGCCCATACGGGTGTTTGAGGGTATTTTAAAATTATTTGTTGAAAATTATCGACTCCTATTTACCTGCTTATGAGTATTAGGTTCAAATTTATTGACCCGCACAGCATCCCTAGACGCCACATATGTACCAATAACACGCTCGTTGGGGCCCATATGGGTATTTGTTTACATTTACCCCCTTTGTGTACCTATGTGTATACAAACTACAACGCATATGCGGGGGTGTTTTGGACATTTGACGAGTCTTCTACGACAACTTGTATATGCTGCAGTTCTCTTCTGTATTTGCCCGTAAGTGATATGTTGAGTGTATGATGGATCTTCTACAATGACTCGTAGATATTTGTATTTGTTATAATCACTATATACTTTTCTTATAAATAATATATTGGGTGTGTGAGGGGCCTTCTATGGCAACTTGTGGGAGTTTGTGGTTATTATATACTGTCTTCATCCATTCGAAATGAAATGACATATTTGATGGCTCTTGAATGATGGTTGATTGTTGGCGCATTGTAAGTGAGTTATATATTCGTTGATGGTCTTTTGAACTTTGCTTATAGGTAGTGTGTTGGGCTCATGATGGGTCTCCCACAACACATGTTGTGCACGTGACGGGTCTCCTACAACAACCCGTAGGTGCCCGCACTTGTCGTATATCCTCTACCTTTGCTTACAACATATCAGTGTACTTTTCTTACAAATGTCATTATGTTCATCTGTAAGTTGATGCTAACTATAGGCCACTATATCAGCCAGATTTCCTCTGTATTTGTTACAACCCTTTCTGCATTTCTTCTTGTGGATGATATGCAATGTATACGGTGGATCTTTTATAAGGACCCGTAAGTATTTGCCTTTGTTATGATCTTCTATCTTTTGCCTTAAAGCATTTTGCCTTCCTAGTGTTTGCAGGATATTTATCGTAGTTGCCCCATATATATTGTCATCATTTTTAGAAAGCTTAGTACATTCACTTATATGTTGATATTGACATTCATTTGGATATAAGACTGTCAGGTTTATTATTCACGAAAGGGTTAATACATTTTCTTGTCAGTTGATGATTGCAGTCTACGGGTATATTGTTCTTCACAGAAAAGGACTTTTTGTCATTGTTTGCAAACAATATTTCACCCGAGTGCTCATATGCACTGGAGACCTGTCGTACTTATGATCTACCCCTTTTCATATCTTGTATGCAAGTGATTTGTCATTGACTTCTTGCATAACATAGAGTGTTATTCATTGCACCTCAGTCTCATGTTTGTAACGGATTGTTCTAGTCACTTGTATATTGGTCAGTGTTGACTCCATAATACTACCATGTCCACTACCTGTCGATGCTCATCACTAACAAATATGCTACTGTGATTGTGATAAGTTTCTTGTACCAGGCTTCATTGTATATCTTGAGTTATCATGTATATCATATGTTTAACCCTTATACTTGCAAGGGATAAACATGTATACTTGTCATGGTCTTATTGGAAGCGATATGAACAATTATTGCAGGCTTCTATATTCATAATGATCATCATAAAGACGTTGCCAGATCTCCAAACTTTGCTTATGAGCGAATCACTACACTATTCACAGATAAGTCATTGTATGTGTTTGGGGTTCCATCATTTGTATTCATGTAGAGTTTGTTCTTCATGAATATATTATCCATGATCAAGATGATTTGTATACCCTTATGTTATATTCTCCCTTGCTAACATTAGCTCATAAGCATGTATTTAACAATTTATCATGAGTCTTCTGATTACTCATTAATCTTCATATTATTTGTCGCCTCTGAATGGATTGTATGATTTTGTATCCACCATGAATCCTTGCTTGCATAGTTGCATGAGATTCGGATGGATCACCCTCTTTAATTAGCATTTGCAATTTGGAATGATAATTCTTTAACCCTTATTGAGAGCTTAGTTTTATGATTCAAACTCAAGTTTCATTATAGTTCAAGTTCCAAGTCTTGTGCGAGTTCACTTCACTTAGTATCCAAATTAGTTCAAGTCCAAGTACAAGTTCAAGTTATCTTGCCTTTTTTTTTTTAGTTCAAAATGAGTTTTAAACATTCGTTTAAATTTAGATATAGCGACATATATAATGGAGTCTGTGAAGGATTTAAGGCAGCTTATAGAAGGATTGAGCTGCCAAAATCTGCACTAGAACATAGAATAGCATATGGGATTTTGGGTGGGCTTTTCAGTGACGAGAAGATCAGATATAGAGCCAGATGCGGAAGCCTGGGTAGTGTGGAAATTGATCACTAGATTAAGAATAACCACTGGCTGTTTGAGGTAGATCGGAAGACTTGCCTAGGAGAGCTGATCGGTAGCAGCATGGAACTGACAGGCTGGGTCGATTGAACTTGGTGGGGGTGAGCTTGGTCTACGTGGAAGGGAACGACTTGCTGGAAGACTTGAACAGATCAATAAGGCTTCAGCAGAGACTAAAGACAGAAGGAAGATGGCAGGTGTTGATGACCCGAGGTGGAATCATAACTCTTTTGTTGGAGCGGAAGACAAATAGGAGACATGGGGAAGATAACACAGCTCAAGTGGATTTGTTTTTTTTTTTTTTTCTTATCATTCATATCAACGTGACTTTGCCTTGATTTAATGACGGAGCTGCGACCAGCTAGGTAGGATTTGTCGGAAGGGACGAGATCTCGACGAGGTATCACCATTGAATGACATTTAATTGGATTTTGACATTTCCATGTTTAGTCTCTGATTTTCTATTACAATTTTTTTTGAAATGAATCCATATTAATGATTGATCATTAAGGTCTTGATACAAAGTGACGGTCATGATTTAATCGGTCAAAAATTGCCTCGGTCTATACTCGATTTCTTTGCCAACTGCATCATTTAACGTGTCGAATTTGCCTAATATCAAAATTAGGCAAATTAATAGTGGATTAAGGGAATTGATGATGTTCCGGTCGCAATGACGCAGTCCATTTCGCGATCGGACATCATTTAGGTGACGCCGAGACCAAATTCTCTCAAAATGTGTGTTATTTATTTGGAACTATCTTAATTTACATATACAATCTCATTCGAACAAATTGGCGGTGCATTTAAAGTATTTATAGCGTTTCGCAATGACGAAGTCTGTTTCGAGATTGGATGTCGTTTGGGCGATGCCGAGGAACATTTTTCTTGATGTGTGTTTTGTCTCGAAATTTGTACCATCAATTTAGATGATCCAAATTAAACATAGAAAATGCGATTCTTGAGTATTCATGATATTCTGGTCTCAATTGCAAAACTATTTTGTAAATAGATATCATTTGAATAGCAACAAGGCTGATTTCCTCGAAATTCGTGTTGTTGCTTCGAGATACGTGCCACCAATCCTAATGCTTCAAATTGAATAAACAAAATGTAATTTTTAGATGTTGACAACATTTCGGATGCCATCAATCAGACATCGTTTGATCAACTTTGAGCTTTAATTTTGGGTGAGGGCCTCGGCCTAGCAGAATTCGACGTCTTGACCGCAATGACGCTATCTGTTTGGCAATCAGAGATCGTTTCACCCTTTAAGTGATGAGTTTTGTTAAAGCGTGCATCGTCAAATTTGCTGGTTTCGCTCCCCTTGCACATAGTTTGAGTTGTAGGGGTCAACAAATACCCCACAAAAAATGTGGTACGCGTCCAGAGCGTATCATATTTGTTGTAAGTCGGCTAACGGTCCTTACTAGTCTCTCCACCTTTTTTTCTTTGCATTATTTATCATTATTATAACTTTTTTTTTACACATGTATTTTCTTCTTGTGTATGAGATATTCGGTTGGCAGAGACCCAACAACCTTTCACCAGGTGAGTAGTGTTGATGTTCGGGACAAACTAAAGCAGCACCAGGATATGCTGCGGGGGCGGGATGTCTTCTACAGTTTCTTTGCCCTCTCCCCCTTCCATATCTTTCTAGGGATTCTATTGCTTTTGAGGATCCGCAATTCCAGATAGGTGGGTCACTAGTCTCAGACTATAGTGTAGGGAGTACCACCTGCTGGAGAGTTTCATTGCACCACTGAGCTGGGGGACCTATGACGTTTTGAAGCCAGCAGTAGATGTAGTAGAGCATGTTGGGTAGTCGAGACTTCTTAGTCAACGGCAATTACAGTCGGCACTCGTTGAGTGGCCGAGAGACTCCACAGTTGGGCAGGTACAGAGTCTGGTCAGGGGTTACGTTTGTTGGGCACACTACGTTCTTCAGGCACACAGAGGTACACTGCATACAGCGGGGATTTACAGGGCAGTTTACGCCTCGTTGTTTGACTACGAGCGCCTTCCTCTTGGGCATGAGGTTTAGTTGAGTTTTGGGCCTCATGCAGAGGTATTTGCTGGATCGGAGAAGAGGAGCTCACAATCACTCTTTCAAACCTTCAGGCATTGTCCGGGCTACCGATTTTTTTCACCATTTTGAGTGCATCCCTTTGGATGAGCAGTTGTTTCAGCGGGTCCTTTCAGCATACGGTGATAGAAGAGGGAGGTTAGTACTGTCAGATATTTATCCTGTTGCTCTACAACACCACATACAGATGTACAAAGTGTCAGATTTATCACTACGTACCAAAGCTTCCATGCGTGTGGATGTTTGGATCCGCAATTTTCTTCAGGAGAGGCACATGTCTACTATTGGGATTTCACTGCACGACCCTTTTGGGCTTGGTTTGCGGTGTGGTACACCGTTGTCATAGGAGACCGCTGAGCCCACCTCTACTTCTGACCGTGCTTCCCTATGGTTGCCAGGTGTGAGAGAGGACTTGCTTTTGGTTGGGTTTTTGGCCACTTGGCTCTGCACCTTCATACTCACAGTCAGGACAGGCTCTTTGAGGTGTTGTGTTCTCTTAGCAGCCAGCCAGTTAGCACAGGGGCAAAGGCTCTCACTTGCTCCAGTTGTATTTGCTAGAGTTTACATAGTTTTATGTACCCTTTCTGAGGTGAGTTCTCTTGAAGTACATGACCCAATTTTGTTGTGACAGTACTTAAACGCATGGGTCCACTTGCATGATAGTACTTGAAGCCACTTTTGATAGAGTACTTTTCTACCTTTTCCTCTCCTGATAATTATTAATTTAATTAAATATTGATTGCTTAATTTGCTCTTGATACAGAGACAGATATTGAGGCTCATACTACTGCTAGAGCCGTTGTTACTTCTACAGCCAGAGCTTCGGATGTGGCACCTGAGCCACCTTGTACTGAGACTGTCAGACCTTCACGTAGATGTGTCAATTCTCCGCGTGCTTCGTCCTACCAGATGTTTGTGAACGTCCACACTCTCCTTAGAGACTCTTGAGAGAGTTCTCAGAGACCCAGGAGGTCAGACTTTACTAAGTATCCATCATGTTATAGCCAGTAAAGTCTGACCTCCTAGATCACTGGGAACTCTCTCAAGGGTCTCCAAGTAAAATGTGGACGTCCATAGACATTTGGGAGAACGAAGCACGCGGAGAACTGACACGTCTACGTGAAGACCTGACAGTCTCAGTACAAGGTGGCCCAGGTGCCACATCTGAAGCTCTGGCCGGAGAAGGAACAACAGCTCCAGCAGTAATATGGGCCTCAGAATCTGTACTTGTATTAAGAGCAAATTAAGCAATCAATATTCAATCAAATTAATAACTAACAATAGAGTAAACGGTAGAAAAGAACCTCCATAAAAAAGGCGTCTGAAAAGCCTCGATAAGATCACGGTCCTCTAGACGACCCAAGTTCCCGTACTCTGCGCTCGTATCTCCTGACACATGCTCCAGAGCAGGAACAAAAGACAGCCGCACTCAAGTCAGCCGCGTGAAACTGATGCCGGTAGAAGTAGAAGGTTGGGCAAAAAGAAAATTAGAACCAATGTCAAGCCTGAGTTAATGCAGCCATGTCAGTGCTGCTTTAAAGAAATTGATCTCCCGTGGTACTGTATCCAAATGCAAAACATCTGTAACTCCAGGGACCACTGACCGACTGTCAAAAGCTATAGCCTGAGAGTACCCGAACAGCCTGGACACCATGTTGGACTGATATCCCTCCAATATCACTATAACATCTGCTCTGTAACACAACCAGCCATGACGTATCCTGAGGAAGTACTCATTAACTGCTAAACTCTGTCCACGGAGCAGTACTGTTTGTTGCCTCTGTGGTCAACCCCGTCCACTATAACTGTACCCCTATGGTGGAGTAGTAAACTAACAGTGTCTGACTGGTGGACTAAAGAAAATCTGTTTATAACCAAGTGTGAGGCAAAGAAGAAAAGACGGATCCTCTCTGACTCAAATGTAGAGGATACCTAAGATAATTGAAGAACAGTAGGGAATCCCCTCTAAAGAAAGAAGTCAAGAGTCTCTAAACAAGAAAAAACATCCTGAACGTGCAAGTGGACCCACGTGTACAAGTACTGTCACGGCAAAACTGGGTCACGTACCTCAAGGGAACTCGCCTAAGAAAGGGTACACAGAACACTGTAAACTCTAGCAAGTACAATTGGAGCAAGTGAGAGCCTTTGCCCCTGTGGTAACTGGCTGGCTGCTAAGAGAACATTACACCTCAAAGAGCCTGTCTTAACTGAGAGTACGAAGGTGCAGAGCCAAGTGGCCAAAAACCCAACCAAAAGCAAGTCATCTCTGACACCTAGCAACCCTGGGGAAGTACGGTCAGAAGTAGAGGTGGGCTCAATGGTCTCCTCTGACAACGGTGTACCACACCGCAAACTAAGTCCAAAAGGGTCGTACAGTGAAACCCTAATAGTAGACAAGTGCCTCTCCTAAAGAAAATTGCATATCCAAACATCCACACGCATGGAAACTCTGGCACACCGTGACAAATCTGACGCCTTGTACGTCTACATGTGATGTTATAGATAAACAGGGTAAATATCTGGCAGTACTAACCTCCCTCTCATGTCATCGTCTGCTGAAAGGACCTCATAAAATAACTGCTCATCCGGAGGGATCGAAATAGTGACAAAAAACTGGTAGCACGGAGCCACGGACACTGTCTGAAGGTCTAAAAGAGTGATCGTGAGCTCCTCTGCTCCGATCCAGCAAGTACCTCTGCATGGGTCTAAAACTCAACTAAACCTCAGGCCCAAGAGGAAGGCGTCCGTAGTCAAACAACGAGGTGTAAACTGCCTCGCAAATCCCTACTGTATGCAGTATACCTCTGTGTGTCTGAAGAACGTAGCGTGCCCAAAAAACATAACCCCTGACCGGACTCTGCATCTGCCCAATTTTGGAGTCCCTCGGACACTCCACGAGTGTTGATTGTAATTGTTGTTAACTAAGAAGTCTCAACTGCCCAACAGCCTCTACTACATCAACTGCTAGCTTTAAAACGTCGCAGGTCCCCTAGCTCAGTGGTGCAATGGAACTCTCCTGCGGGTGGTACTTCCTGCATTGTATTCTGAGACTAGTTACCCATCTATCTGGATCCTCAAAAGCAACAGAATCCCTAGAAAACTCTGGAAATAAGGGGGAGCAGACAAAGAAACTGCGGAAGACGACCCACCCTCGCAGCATATCCGGGTGCTGCTCTAGTATGTCCCAAACATTAACACTATTTTGGGGATCCTGCCTGTCGATCGCATCCCATATGGCAGCCTCACTAGGCTCACCTGGTGAAAGGTTGTCGGGTCTCTGCCAACAGAACATCTCCTGCATAAGGAGAAAATACAAATGCGTCAAAAAATAGTTATAATAATGACAAAAAATGCTAAGAAAAAAATGAGGGAGACTAGTAAGAATCGTCAACCGACTTACAACAAACATGATATGCTCTAGACACGTACCACATTCATTGGGGGGAAATTGTTGACCCCTACAACTCAAAATACGCGCAAGGGGAGCGAAACTGGAAAATTTGGCGATGCACGCTTTAACGGAACTCATCACTTAAAGAATAAAATGATTTCTTATTGCCAAACGGATGGCGTCATTGAGATCAGGACATCAAATTCTGCTAGGCTGAGGCCACTCACGGTCGAGTTAGATGAGATCGATTAAAAAGGACGATTGACACCCGAAATTAAAGCTCGAAGCTGATCAAACGATGTCGGATCGACAAACAAACTTCAACGTTGCATCCAGATTATTGTCAACATCTAAAAACAATATTTTGTTTATTCAATTTGAAGCATCCGGATTGGTGGTACATATCCCTAAGCAACAACACAAATTTCGAGAAAAATCAGACTTATCGCTATCCAAATGATGTCTGTGAGCAAAATGAATTTTGCTATTGAGATTGGAATATCACGAATACTCAAGAATCACATTTTCTATGTTTAATTTGGATCATCCAAATTGATTGTACAAATTTCGAAGCAAAACAACATATTAAAGAAAATATCCCTCGGCATCGCCCAAACGACATCCGATCTCGAAACGGACTCCGTCGTTGTGTCCGGAACGCCATCAATACTCTAAATGTACTGCCAATTTGTTCAAATGAGGTTGTGCACGTAAATCGAGATAGCTCCAAAAAAATAATACGCATTTCGAGAGAATTAGGTCTCGGCGTCGCCCAAATGATGTCCGATCGTGAAATGGACTGCATCATTACGACCGGAACATCAGCAATACCCTAAATCCACTATTAATTTGCCTAATTTTGATATTCGACAAATTTGACACGTTAAACTATACAGTTTGCATGCAAATCGAGTACAAACCGAGACAATTTTTAACTGATTAAGCCATGGCCGCCACTTTGTATCAAGGAATTAATGATCAGTCACTAATATGGATTTATCTTAAAAAAATTGTAATAGAAAATTAGAGACTAAACATGAAAAAAGCCAAAATCCAATTAAATGTCATTCAATGCTGATACCTCGTTGCATCGAGATATTGTCCCTTCGATCAAATCCTACCTAGATGGTCGCGATTCCGTCGTCAAAACAAGGCAAAGTCCCGTTGATATGAATGGCAAGAAAAAAAAAACAAATCCACTTGAGCTCTATTTTCTTCCCCAAATCTCCTATTTGTCTTCCGCTCCAACAAAAGAGTTATGATTCCTCCACGGGTCATTAGCACATATACTCTTCCTCCTGTCTTCAGTCCCTGCTGAAGCCCTTACCGATCTGCTTAAGTCTTCAAGCAAGTCATTCCCTTCCACGCAGACCAAGCTCAGCCCCTCCAAGTTCAATCGACCCAGCCTGTCGGTTCCAAGCCACTGTCGATAAGCTCTCCTAGGCGAGTCTTCCGATCTACCTCAAACAGCCAACAGTTGTTCTTAATCTAGTGATCAATTTCCAAGCTACCCAAGTTTCCGCAGCTACCACTATATCTGATCTTCTCGTCACTCAAAAGCCCACCTAACGTCCCATACGCTATTTTATGTTCAAGTGCAGATTTTGGTAGTTCAATCCTTCTATAAGCTGTCTTAAATCCTTCCAAGACTTCACCATACATGTCGCTATATATGAACTTAAACGAATGTTGAAGACTCATTTTGAACTAAAAAAAAAGGCAAGATAACTTGAACTTGTACTTAGACTCGAACTAATTTAGACACTTAGTGAAGTGAACTCGCACAAGACCTGAAACTTGAAGTATAATGAAACTTGAGTTTGAATCATAACACTAAGCTCTCAATAAGGGTTAAAGAATTATTATTCCAAATTGCAAATGCTAATCAAAGAAGGTGATTCATTCGAATCTCATGTAAGCAAGAAAGGATTTATGATGGATACAAAATCATACAACCCATTCAGAGGCGACAAACAATATGAAGATCATTGAGTAATCAGAAGACTTGTGATAAATTGCTAAATACATGCTTATGAGCTAATGTTAGCAAGGGATCATAGAATATATGAAGAACAAACTCTCCGTCCATACAAATGATGAAACTCCAAACACATACAATGACTTATTTGTAAATGGTGCAGTGATACGCTAATAAGTAAAGTTTGGAGATCTGGCAACGTCTTTATGATGATCATGATAAATATAGAAGCCTACAATAATTGTTCATACCGCTTCCAATAAGACCGTGACAAATATACATGTTTATCCCTTGCAAGTATAAGGGTTAAACATACGATATACATGATAACTCAAAGTATACAATGAAGCCTGAAGTATATACAAGAAATTTATCACAGTCACAGTAGCATATTTGTAAGTGATGAGCATCAACAGGCAGTGGACACGGTGGTATTATGGAGTCAACACTGACCAAAATACAAGCCCGAATCCACCAACCGCCTGTTGTTCAGTAAATCAACATTATATGTTTTTTTATAGAGCAAAATCACACCTGTCTAGGCAGTGTGGGACTAAACCCCCTTTTTTTTAAGTAACACATTAATTTTTTACATTATTAAGTTAGTTAAATTAATATAACAATTGATGTAGAACGAGTAGGAGAATTAGATCTTAAATGTGTCTTGAAGAGCAAATACAGAATCTAAACAACAGCTTTTGGCATTTCTGAGTGAGAACAGCCATCAATTTTGGTTTAGAATACTGGGACAGAAGTTGGGGATCCTTCCAAGGAGCTGGACAGCAAGTTGTATGGCTCAGGAAATTCGAACAGCAGCCATAAGAGGGCGTTGAACAGCAGCAGGAGAGTTCTGGCAGCAAGCTACACTGATTTTCCCTTGCTGAAATTTCCAGGGCAGCAGCAGTTTTGAAGCGCCAAGTTGCTGGGAGACAATAAACGTTGTTGGAATTCTCTGGCTGCAGTCTTAGAAGGCAGAATACTCAATGTCCAAAGGGGTTTGGGAAGAGATTTGTGGAGGGGAGTCAATATACGGGCCAGGGAAAGTTTCGGCCAGCAGGGAATTATGGTGGAGATTAATTCCCAAAGTAACAGGAGGCGGTTTGGAAAGATCTAAGAGGTGGCTTTCAAGAATCCTGAAATCTGTCAGGTTTTCTTCTCAAATCTGAGAAGAAAATAGCTCTTAATGTAGAGAGGATGGATGGGAAGGGTTGCACTTATGGCTGTGGACAATATGGGATGGGATGTGGAGGAAAAGTGGAAGGAGGGGAGTTACGGATAGCTGAGGGAGAACAGAAGTTGGGCGGCAAACCAGGGAAAAGAAATTAGGAAATCTACTTTATTACCAAAGGGAAAATTAACGCTTAGGCAATAAAATAGTCCAACCAGATGAGGGGGATTTGAAATCCTAAACAATTTCCTTTGATTTAGGAAATCAAATTGCTGGATATGGCAAGGAGTGGTTATCGGGTAAGAGGGGATTGAGGGAATTTGGAATATTTCCTAAAACAAAGGGTTGGGTTTTAGGAAAGAGAGACAATCAGGCTTAATCAGATGGGGGAGGAGCCGTTGGCATCCAAAGGGGAAGATGAGTTATGGCAGTAGATTTAAAGCTTTCCAAATCAAGGGAATTCTAATTAAAGGGAAAATAATTAACCCTTTTTTAATTTAAATTTGATTTGGGCAAGATTGATGACTTTCCAAAAATAGATTTGATATTTTAGGAAAGAATTTGAATTTCAAATCAAGTGCATTTGAATTTCAAAATCAGCCCCAAATATATCCAATCCTAAATTAGGAAATACAATAAAAGTGGCAAGGCGGAGGGGAGAGGAGACCAAGGGGATGGCCGGCAGTTTGTGGCTTGGTCGTGAGAGGTGGTGGAGCTAAGTTCGGTTTGGTGGAAGGTTGAGGTGAGCTTTGGTAGGAGGGGTTATGGGGTGGTGGTTGGTGGTGGGGATGACCGAAAGGAGAGGGACGGTGAAGAGGATAAAGATAACGACGAGGAGCAGAAAAGAAAGAACAAAAAAAAAAAAACAAGAGACAAAATATTAAAGATACAACCGCGAGCCCGGACACATCCTGCGGCTGACGGGTACTACGTTGCCCTTCTCCAAGGGACTTCACGCCACGAGCCCGGACACATCCTGCGGCTGGTGGAAACTCCAACTCCCTCCCATAGGGATTTCACTAACGTTCTTCCTAAAGAACCCAAGTGCAAAACGCAAATTTTTTTATTAATAATTCATCCTCCTAATACAAGAGCAAATGCCTCTATATATAGGCCTTAAAAGAAACTAAAAGACAATTTTGCCCCTTGGGCTTACATAAAACAAATCCCTTAAGGGTAAAAAAGAAAAATGCATATATAAATAAAAATTACAATTAATAAAATAAGATAAAATGAAGGGATCTCGGCCGTCGATCTTCAGCTCCTCCGCGGATAGGCATGGACGGTTGGATGTCCGCATCAACAATATTTAATTTTTAAAGTTATTTATTCATTTCAAGTTATTTAGAGTCGAACACGAACTTGTTCACAAGCTTTAAATGATAATGTTCGTGAAAATAAACAAGCCAAATGTCAATTTGTTCAAGCTCGTATTTTTAGCTATCAAAAGTATTCAAATGCATTCATTTACATTATCAAATGAACATAAACAAACTCTTATCGAGCCGAGCCACGAATAGCTCATCGAACGCTATGTTCATTTGCAGCCCTAAGTCCATCTTGTCACAGGGCTTTGCAATAGATTGGAGTATTCTGTGTTGGATCATCCCCCTTGCTTTTGAGGATGAAATCTTGATCTTGACTTCATAGCATTGTACAGCATCAAGGACTTTAGAATATGTTTGATTTATCATATCGTGTATTTAATTTGATGAACAGTGGAACATGTGAGTATCACGAGTTCCGTAATGAGGACATCATCATAGATTGTTCATCTCAAACTTGAAATGTGGAATATCCTTACTCAAGTCTGATACCAAATAAATGGCCTCATTTTTCTCCCCTCTTAAGGAAAGTGTGAATAAAATGCGGTAACTTTCGATAGTTATTTTCATTTTACTAGCATGTCAGATGAATGTTTTGCAACTCTCCCGTTAAATTCAACTTGCATCTGTTAGCCCCAAGAGAATATGAGACAAATGGAATATGAGCATTGTTGCCATTGTCCGTAGAGGGGGAAACCGTGGTAGATGTGTATTCGCACGAGCAGAACAAATAATAGAAACTAAAAAAAGTTTCTATTTCAAAAAACAAGAAGAAACGAAAGAGGAGAAACATATATGAAAATTTTCTTTGAAACCTGACACCATGACAAGAATTGTAGAATTGTAGAGTCTAAGTGTGGTTTCTTAAGGGCAATTCCACAATGGGAAATTAGACTTTTAAGTACCTATGACATGTGAGTATTATAAAAATGAATTAGTTTAAGAAGAATGTATGTATCCTAAACAGAAGCACTTCCAAAGTTCCGTCCATGTAACACCTGTTATTTCATTATTTAAAACTTATGACGTACCTGTACGTTCAAAGGCATTCCATGAAATTGCCCAGCACCCTCAGGTGGTGTCCAATTAAAAATGGCACAGGGAAGAAAAAGAACTGATGCTCCCTTAATTTCAGCAGAAAAGGCTTCAGGCTTTCGAAAATGTTCAGTGATAAATGAGAGATGAGACCTCACAACCCATGCAAGGGCTAACTGGTCTCCAAGCATGCGTGAAGCATTTATATATTTAGAACTGTATGTTTCCAATACTTCCTCAAGGAAAATCTTGGACCTGAAAGAAAATGGTAATATGATATGACGGAATTACTAAACCCAAAAGCCAAATAACAAAAAGGAATTAGAAAACTAACTTGCGAATTCCATCTGGCGTGCCTCTTACTGCAATAAATCCAGAATTCAAAGGTTGGTCTTTATTATTACGGAACGTTAGAGCTAGGTGGAAATCGGGATAGTTCTTAAACAGGTGTCCAAGATCATTAACTATTGCTACATCAGAATCAGTAAAAATGTAATGATTAATAGAATTTTGCATTTCATACTTCTGTTGAAGTCTTGATTCCAAAAAAACCTGCATTACAAATAAAAAATATATATATAATTAACTGAACAAGAAAAAGATAAATTAAGAATTAAAAGCAAGACACCTATCACTTAATTCCTATAATAACGAAATAATGGCAATATAATTAATATGCATATACACAAAAATCAATGGGTAAATTGCATCTAGAACCTTGGGTTTAAACTCAAAATTTTCAGTCCCAAATTTTATATTTTTCAATTCAATCATTCTATTGATTTACCTTTAATATAATCATTTTCTTACCATGTCATTCCCCCTTTCTATCAATTGCCTACACTGGCAGCACTACTAACTGAAGTAGTGGCCATTTATGGGTCATAGGCCTTGGACCTTCCACATCGATAAAGATGAGATGCTCGTCCTTTATACTTTCTCAATAATAAAAGGTCCTTTATCAATTTTAGTCGAGTTTTCCTAACGCCGGCTAGGTACATTAAGGAGTATCCAACACAACCGACGGTCTAAGGGCTCGAACTAGAACAAGAAACAAAATTCTTGCCTTTCAATCCACCACCTAATTGTAACATTCGAGAATGAAGATATAGGAAAATAACAAAACATATAACTGAATGAAAACCAAAGCAAAATTAACTTCTTTATTCACCACTTCTCCAATTATATATATATATATATATATATATATAATAGGTGAGCTTGATTTATGGCTACAGCATAAGGCAATACATGATTTATATTTTAATGGCATAATTCATTCACTAGGCAAGGTCGTCATAGCATTCAGCTCCAACATAATTCTGATAGGAAATACTTGAGTTTGCAAGTAACCCTAAGGTAATACTTGAGTTCGCAAGCAAACCTAACCCAAATCGGCGAACAAACAGCAGCCAAATGGCTGTCCACAGCAGGAAAACAGCAGAAAACAGTGAACAATTATAGGAAAACTGTAGGAAAACTCAAAGTACAACTTGTATTCCACTAGATGATGAATAAAATAGCAAGATACAATTGATCCTCAATTCGAGAGGAGGATCGATCTCTCCCAAATCTCTAGACGCCGCTAGAGCCCAAAGAAAACCTAAATCTAAGAGATCTCAAATTTCAGTCAAATTCAAGATGCCCAAACCCTAGCAAAATCCACTATTTAATGCATACAATTCAAAAGGAATTCCCTAAACAGTCCCTACATTCAAATTCCCTCCTAATCTTCCTCAAAATTTCTTCCTAAAACGCTCCCACAAGAAGCGCGGCTCGCGCGGCCTCTGCCCAGGCGGAGAAGTTCCGCTGCGCTCGTCTAGGCCGGTCCCACGTGGACCGGCTGGACCGGTCCCCTGAACCGGTCTAACAAATTCCTCTTGGGTAGGAGAAGTTTTTGGTTCATAATAAGGGGTTAAATTTGCAACATTGAAAGTTGTTGAACATTACAATCACCCTTACTACTTCACATACTTAAAGCCAGATTAGGTTGCTTCGTCCCAATAAAAGTGATCAGCCTTAGTATTTTCATGATGGTTTAAGTAATTGTGCTGGAATTTTTAATAAATCATTTATACAAGTTTGAATTCGCTAGCCCATGGGACCGCCACACTTTAATGAATGTTTGGGGAATTGGCCACATTTTTATCGCCTCCACTTTCATAGGGTCAGCTTAGATTCCTAGCTGAAATAATGAAAATAAAATTAATCTTACCATTCAAGTTTTGGCTAGAATAGACGAATAATCAAAGTTTTCAAAGGACATCAAAGATTTGGTAAAGATATTGTAGATGCTCATTGAGCATGTGACTGTGGGAAAGAATATTGTCGAAATAGCCCACCACAATTTTGCACAAAAACGACTGAAATATTTGGTTCATAAGCCACAAAAAAGTACTTGAGGCGTTAGATAAGGCAAACAACACTACTACCATTCATGCAATCCATCCCATGTCTTAAATGATGTTTTTCATTCATCCCTGGTGCGCTTTCAAATCCAATGGTGGTTGTTCCTTAAGTTGATTTTTAAGAAGAATGTCGACCTATGAAGCAAATTAAAAAGGTCATCGATGTGAGGAATCACAAACAATATTTAATTGTGATTGTGTTGACAATCTGACTGTATATGCACATCCGAATAGCACCGTCTTTTTTTTTTGGCACCAGGAGGTGGAGGACGACACATAGACTAGCACTATATCAAAGAAACCCCTTAGCCAACAGTTCCTCAACTTGAGGATCCAATTCTTCATGTTTTTCTGACCTTAGGTGATCAGCAGGCCGATTGGGCATTACTAGTACAGGGATTATGCCCCTATCGTATTGAACTTCTCATAATGGTGGCGGACCAGTAGGAATCTCAATGTCTAGCACATCCGATTATTCTTCAAAAGGGGCAATATAGTATTTGGAATCGATGAGGCTGCTGCATTTCTTCCATCACAATAAGTAGGTACCCCGTATTAACTTCTTGTAGTTCTCTTAAGAGTACAGATCGAGCAAACACTCTGCTGTCAAGTGCCGCTTCGATGAAACAAACGAGTAGTGCAATAACAACATTTGAGCCCAATGATGTTGAAAGTATTATGTATTGACCACTCCATGAATAGTTTTTCGATGGTATTCACACGGCCTTCCTAACAGCAAATGATAGGAATCCATTGGTACTACATCAAACCACACTTCCTCATTGAAACTTTCGACTGAGAAATTGACTAAGCATCGTTTGGAAACCTGCACTTTGTTTTTGTCTTGAATCCAGGATAGCTTGTAAGAACTAGGAAAGTCTTCTGTTGGTAGTAGCAATTTCAATACCATTGTAGTAGCCAACACAATTCCATAGCTCCCGCTACCAATGATAATTTGACAAACCTACGAGTGCAAGATACAGCACGTTCAGAAGATATTATGTTGCTACCACACCTTTTGAGAATTTAAGAGTCGAAGGACAAGCAAGTTCCCTATGCCGGCTTGCATTAATGTTTCTTCCATGTTGTTCGGATGTTTTGGAGTGGCAAGATGGCAAGTCCCATTGAAATATTTTGGATGCTTGCGCTTTGATGGATGTTTTTAAAATGTTCATGAGTCGTTTATTTCCTCTATTATGTCATGCATCAACTGGAAGGAGGGAAGGGGTTAGGGGTGTAAGTGAGCCAAACCGACTCTGATGAGGTCATCGATAGGAGATTTCGGCGCGTCTATCAGAGACGACCACGGAGATCGACGGCCATGATTGCGAGTCTTTATTATTGATTTTTACTTGTACCTTCAGTTTTATTATTATGCTTTTATTTTCGTAGTTTCCCATTTTACCCCTGCGGGTAGTAGTTGCTTTTGTAGCCCCAAAGGGCATTTTAGACTTTTGCACTTTATTTTCTTTGGAGCCTATTTATATGGCCATGATATCTTGTATGAGATTATTATTGAATGAATGAAATTTTTTCACAATTTGTTCTCTTTGTGAGTGCATGGAGTTCTCTTGGTGAGTGCTCCCATTGAGATCTCTTATTGAGTTCTCAAATTATCTTTTCTTTTGGCTTAGTATAATCTTTTATTTTACTACAATTTTCTTCTAAAATCTCCCCACCATTTGCTCTTACCGCCGGCCCCAAGGCCTTTCCTCCCCACCGCCGGCCAAGCTTCCACCGCCACCCACCACCGCGCCGACGACCACCCTCCCCTCCACCACCGCCACTCCACCACCTCTTTCCCCTTCATTGAAATTTGATTTTCAAATTCCAATTTCTTTCCAAATTTGGGAAATTCTATTTTTGGAAAGTTTTTGAAAATCAATCCAAAATAAACTTTCATGAGAGTGGATTTATTTTCATATTTTCCTAGTCATCAAATCCTACTTGGAAACCCCCTTCCTCTCTCCCCCAATTCCCTCCCTCATTAGCCCATGCCGCCGGCCCCCTTATGGGAAAATCCATTAAGGAGCAATTACTCCTCTTAAATCCTAATTGAAATTCAAATTAGGATTATAAATTTCCCTCCAATCCTTTTTAAAACTGAAAATAAATTCAGTTTTATCCCATAATCCCTCCCTAATTGAAAATTTTCAATTAAGGCATTAATTGCATTAATTGGAATTTCAAATCCCTAAATCCCTCCCTCCTAATCTCACAAAAATTGAAAGAAAATTTCAGTTTCTTCTCACCCAGCCGTCCCCTCCCCCTTTCTTGCTCTCCCGCCGGATCTCCCCCTCCCTTGACCAAGCCGCCGCCCCACTTGCTCTCTTTGGGGGAAGACCTTGCTTGCGGCAACCATTCGGATCCACTCCAAGGATGCATGGACGAACCCGATACGGTTTTGAATACGACCACAACGGAAGAGTCAACATCTTGCGGTCACAATTCTTTGACGTCGGATTTGACTTCGACGATACCGTCGAAGACTATTTGGGCCGCATCTTGCCAACGCTTATAGACTCTATTGACGAACACTTCTCTGTCTACACCTGGATTATCAAAGGTCGATCTACCGTGCCTCCTCCGCCTCCGAGATCCTCTTCCACGGCAACGTTCCTTGGTGCTTCCATCTTAGTGGCAACCTCCATGCTAGCTTGGACAATCTTCCGTCGCTCAACTTAGTCTCCGTAGGAAGAGAGTATTAAAGGCCTCAAAGTGTGAACAACTTGGTATTAACTGTGGGATTTTTATTTACTAGCCTCTGTTTTATGTTTTCTTTCGCATTTGCTTAAAGGATTTAGCTCGCTCGTTGTATCTTCTTTGCCTAGCAAATTAATCACCGCGAATTACTTATGATTTACTTGACTTTGATGCATGATCATATAATTTGTGGAGCTAACATTTAATTCTCTTTTAAAATTCTTGTGTAACTCCCCATTGCATCACATCATTTTGGTATCAGAGCATGGTTACCATGCTTGACATGCATAGAAAGCATCCTAGGGTTTAGTTCATTGCGGTAGTTTAAAAACTTCATGCATATCATTGTTTAGATAAATTATTCCCACTGTTTCGCTACTGTTTTTGGATTTTCCAGCAAGCATATAGCTGAATTAGGACATCTTAGCTAGCATTGTAGTGTGACCTTTTTGTTTAGTAAGTTCATACGTGTCTAAGACATCTACACCTTGTTTAACCTTGCTGGTCTCTCAAATTCTGCAACTGTTTTCACTGTTAGGAGGTCCAAACATCTAGCCGTTTGCTGTCTTTTAATTTCCTAGCTGTATAAGGTTGCTGCTCTCTCAAAACCTGCACCCGTTAGAGGCTTTTAGTTTTCCGTTAGCTGTCCAAGGTTGCTGTCCAGTGATTTAAACCAACTCCTAACCTCTAGACAACCTAACTCCTAGTTGTAAGCTGCTGTCCACACCTTCCAGCCGCTGTTAAGCTTCTTTTAGAAGACTTTTAGGCCTTGCGTAGTTGCTGTCCAGTGAAGCACACCCATCCATAACTTTTAGGCGACTTAAATCCTTGTTGAAAGTTGCTGTCCGCTTCCAACCAGCAACTTATAGAAGCTTTAGGACCCTTCTACCTTAGTGTCTAGGTGCTGCCTACCATCTCGTTACCTATCCTAGTGACCCCTAAACTTTTCCCATGGATCCACAGCATCTTCAAGCTACCTTAGACCTTATTTTAGGACAACTAGGCACCGTTACTCAACAAATTCGCAACACCCAAACCGATCTAGCTGACTTTAGACGCCACACGAGTGACCGATTAGATAATATCGAGCGTAACGGTAATCCTGCGATTAATACTCCCTCGAGACCTCACTCACCTTTTGGCGACGACAACCGACCCGATCATGAACCCCCGCGAGATCCCGGACGTTTTCAAGACCATTACCAACGCAACCTAATGCCACATCAAGAACCTATAGGAGACGACAACACTTGGAGAGATAACGACGCTCAATTATTGAAAAACATTAGGATTGATGCCCCAACGTACGACGGGACCCTTGACCCTCAAGTTTTCCTCGATTGGCTCAAGTCGATGGATAGTTACTTTAAGTGGTACAACATATCGGAAGCAAAGAAAGTCAGGTTCGCTGAAATGAAGCTCACGGGTCGAGCCAACCTTTACTGGACCAATCTGGAGAACATGCGTGAATCTCGAGGAGAACACCCGATAAGTGATTGGAGAACCATGAAGCAAGAACTTAGGAGGAAATACCTACCACCGTCCTACTACCCTAAGCTTCTGGATAAGTGGAATCGGCTAACTCAGGGGAGCAAATCAGTTAAGGATTACATCTCCGCCTTCGATGATTTCCTGATTCGTTGCAACGGCGAGGAATCTGCTACCCCAACACAGATCCTGTCTATGTTTAGAGCTGGCCTTCGGGAAGATCTTCGCACTGAACTGTTTGCTAGGGGAATAGACACACTAGAGGCCGCTTGTAGCCTGGTACTTGACCTAGAGGAGTCCAAAACCCACTCCCACGCTAAGCAGCTCGACTCCCGACCCAACCCGTATCGCTCTTCCACCAGCCAACCTCAAAGCCGACACCCAAACTCGACCGGTAGCCGACCCACTGCTAGTTCAGCCCCTCATCGTCCCGACCTTAAGGAAAAAGCACCTGAACGAGACACCCCGAAACCCAATTCTGGAACCAAATGTTATAGGTATCATGGGTACGGGCACATTGCCTCACAATGTTCCAGCCCCTATAAGGTCATCATAATAGAAGAGGTCGATGACGACGAGGAAGAGCCCGATACTGACGTAGTTCACCATGTGGATGAAGAGGAAGATTCTTTTACGGAGGATGAACCCGTCACTCTGCAAGTCGTTAGATGTGCGCTGTCCCAACCCAAGCCGAGTGATGATTGGAGAAGAACAGCCATTTTCCACACCTTTACTAAGATCGGGGATAAGAACTGTAAAGTTATTGTCGATAGCGGAAGTTGTATCAATGCTGTCTCTTCAGCGATGATTTCTAAGCTCAACCTTAAGGCCACACCTCATCCAAATCCGTATAAGGTCGCCTGGATTAACTCAACTTCTATGGAAATCAAAGATAGGAGCCTTATCCCGCTCGAGTTTAATGGATATCATGAGAAGATTAGGTGTGATGTGTTGACTATGGATGTGGGTCAAATTATACTTGGCCGCCCTTGGCTGTTTGACAACGATGTCCACATTTATGGGAGGACGAACACCTGCGTGTTCGAACACGACGGAAAGAAGATTAAGTTGATTCCCTCACAGCCCCGACCCGATAAGAGTGAAACTAAGGTTATTCCACCTAAGCCTAATAAGGGCTTACACTTCTTAACTGCGAAAGAAGTGGACATTGAGCTTCACCACGGATCACCCATGTAAGCCCTGGTAGCTAGGGAAGTGGATGATGATCATGAAGGGCAAGTCCCTGACGAGGTAAAACCCCTGCTAGAGCAATTCGCTGATGTCTTCCCCGAGGAGTTACCTGACCAACTTCCTCCCCTCAGAGACATCCAACATGTCATAGACTTGGTTCCTGGAGCGTCCCTGCCTAACCTCCCTCACTACCGGATGAACCCAACGGAGCACGCTGAACTAAAACAGCAAGTAGAAGAACTTCTACAACGAGGATTTATTAAAGAAAGCCTTAGCCCATGTGCCGTTCCTGCCCTCCTAACTCCAAAGAAAGACGGCTCCTGGAGGATGTGTGTTGATAGCCGCGCTATCAACAAGATTACTGTTAAGTATCGCTTTCCAATTCCCCGACTAGACGACATGCTCGATATGATGACTGGGGCAACTTTGTTCTCCAAAGTGGATCTTAAGAGCGGATATCATCAGATCAGGATCCGCCCGGGGGATGAATGGAAAACGGCCTTCAAGACAAAAGACGGATTGTATGAATGGATGGTCATGCCTTTTGGTCTTAGTAACGCTCCTAGCACTTTCATGCGAATTATGACCCAAGTCCTACGACCCTTCCTTGGAAAATTCGTAGTCGTCTACTTTGATGATATCCTAATCTATAGTAAATCTGTAGACCAACATTTGGGGCACCTGAAACAAGTATGTGAGATTTTGAGGAAAGAGCAATTATATGCGAACCCTCAGAAGTTTGTGTTTCTTACTGATAGCGTCACCTTTCTCGGATTTATAATTTCATCTCGAGGAATCTCAGCCGACCCCGAGAAAGTGAGAGCGATCAACGAGTGGCCTGAGCCTAAAATCATAAGAGATGTTCGGAGTTTTCATGGATTGGCCACATTCTATCGGAGGTTCATCAAGAATTTTAGTACTATCGTGGCACCCATAACTGACTGCCTAAAGAAAGGCGAGTTTCATTGGACACCTACTGCCACTAAAGCCTTCGAGGACATTAAGAGGAAAATGGTGGAAGCCCCTGTTATGCGTCTCCCGGATTTTTCCAAAGTATTCGAAGTAACCTGCGACGCGTCAGGGATCGGTATTGGAGGAGTTTTATCTCAAGAAGGACACCCCATGGCGTATTTTAGCGAGAAATTAAATGACATCTGTCAGCGGTATTCAACCTATGACAAGGAGTTTTATGCGGTCATCCAGTCCCTTAGATACTGGAGACATTACTTGCTGCCCCAAGAATTTGTAATACTCTGATCACGAAGCCTTGAGATACATAAACTCGCAGAAGAAGCTCAACGCCCGCCATGGTCGTTGGGTCGAGTTCTTGCAGGAGTACACATACACGATTAGACACAAAGCGGGAAGTGAGAATAAAGCTGCGGATGCCCTCAGTAGGAGACTGATGATCACCCGAGAGATGAGGACGGAAGTTATCGGATTTGAACGCCTTAAGGAAGACTATAAGGGCTGTCCGGACTTTAATGAACCTATTCCCTTCTGACCTCGGGATGTGGACACTTGACAGATGATTTTGTAGTAGAGAATGGGTACCTATTCAAGGCCCAAAAACTCTGCATTCCCCAAACCTCCCTTCGTGAATATCTTGTTTGGGAATTACATGCAGGAGGTTTAGCTGGCCACTTCGAGCAGGCAAAAACTATTGCTGCGCTAGAAAACCATTTTTACTGGCCCAGTCTCAAGCACGATGTCGGGAGACTCTTAAGGCGATGTCACATTTGCCAACTAGCCAAGCAGCGAAAACAGAACACGGGACTCTACTCCCCACTCCCCGTACCGAGTAGCCCGTGGCAAGATGTAAGTATGGACTTCGTCCTGGGTTTACCAAAAACCACTAGGAAACATGATTCTGTCTTTGTGGTCGTAGATCGATTTTCAAAAATGGCGCATTTCCTCCCATGCTCCAAAACTTTCGATGCTTCCCGAATCGCTAAGCTTTACTTTAATGAAATCATTAGACTCCATGGCCTTCCTAAGACAATCGTATCCGATAGGGATGTTAAGTTCACAAGCTATTTCTGGAAAACCCTTTGGCACAAAATGGGGACAAAACTTCAATTCTCCACCGCTTTCCACCCCCAGACCGATGGTCAAACTGAGGTTATTAATAGAAGTTTAGGAAATCTTCTGAGGACTTTAGTAGGAGAAAACCTTCGGGATTGGGACTCAAAGCTTCCTATAGCCGAATTTGCTTACAACTCTATAAACCGAACCACTGGCCTCAGCCCTGCAGAGATTATGTATGGATTTCAGCCAAATCAGCCCATTGACCTAGTTCCCATGAGTCCTAGGACTAGAACATCTGAGTCTGCATTTGCATTCGCATCTCATCTGCATGAGTTACACAATGAAATTAAAAAGAAAATTGAACAAAGCAATACTGATTATAAAATTCATGCTGATAAGAAAAGGATATTCAAAGAATTCAAGGTGGGAGATTTTGTGATGGTACGGATCCGCCCGGAGCGTTTTCCTCCTGGGTCCGTAAAGAAATTACATGCGAGAAGTGCCGGGCCCTTTAAAATACTTGTGAAGGTTAACAATAATGCTTATGTGCTGGAACTCCCGGAAGGGTTTAATATGAATCCCACTTTTAATATTGAGGATATAGTAGCCTTTGAGGGTCCTGATTTTA
Source organism: Dendrobium huoshanense (assembly GCA_016618105.1). Lineage (NCBI taxonomy): Eukaryota > Viridiplantae > Streptophyta > Magnoliopsida > Asparagales > Orchidaceae > Dendrobium > Dendrobium huoshanense. Next base: position 80,970,451 of record CM028359.1, on the reverse strand, counting down.
ACCCCAACAATCCACTTCATAATGAGCCTTGTGTGACCCCGCCCAGTGAGATCCCTAGCCTTCCCCCACTCCCCAATTTACCCCACTTACCTAGAGCGGAAAAGATTAAAACCATTATGGATGATGAGATTATTTCCACGAAAGATGGAGGTCGCCAACGGTACTTGGTCCATTGGGAAGGAACTCCGGAGACAGAGGACACGTGGATTGATCGAGAGGAGCTACAGAGACTGGACCCAGACCTGCTGGAGTTATATGAGAGCTTCCGTAGTACACACTCGACGGGGTCGAGTTCTCTCCCACCCGGGGAGAATGATGAGGTCATCGATAAAAGATTTAGGCGCGTCTATCAAAGACGACCGCGGAGATCGACGGCCATGATTGCGAGTCTTTATTATTGATTTTTACTTGTACCTTCAATTTTATTATTATGCTTTTATTTTCGTAGTTTCCCATTTTACCCCTGCGAGTAGTAGTTGCTTTTGTAGCCACAAGGGGTATTTTAGACTTTTGCACTTTATTTTCTTTGGAGCCTATTTATATGGCCATGATATCTTGTATGAGATTATTATTGAATGAATGAAATTTTTCCACAATTTGTTCTCTTTGTGAGTGCATGGAGTTCTCTTGGTGAGTGCTCCCATTGAGATCTCTTAGTGAGTTCTCAAATTATCTTTTCTTTTAGCTTAGTATAATCTTTTATTTTACTACAATTTTCTTCTAAAATCTCCCCACCATTTGCTCTTACCGCCGGCCCCAAGGCCTTTCCTCCCCACCGCCGGCCAAGCTTCCACCGCCACCCACCACCGCGCCGACGACCACCCTCCCCCTCCACCACCGCCACTCCACCACCTCTTTCCCCTTCATTGAAATTTGATTTTCAAATTCCAATTTCTTTCCAAATTTAGGAAATTCTATTTTTGGAAAGTTTTTGAAAATCAATCCAAAATAAACTTTCATGAGAGTGGATTTATTTTCATATTTTCCTAGTCATCAAATCCTACTTGGAAACCCCCTTCCTCTCTCCCCCAATTCCCTCCCTCATTAGCCCATGCCGCCGGCCCCCTTATGGGAAAATCCATTAAGGAGCAATTACTCCTCTTAAATCCTAATTGAAATTCAAATTAGGATTATAACTTTCCCTCCAATCCTTTTTAAAACTGAAAATAAATTCAGTTTTATCCCATAATCCCTCCCTAATTGAAAATTCTCAATAAAGGCATTAATTGCATTAATTGGAATTTCAAATCCCTAAATCCCTCCCTCCTAATCTCACAAAAACTGAAAGAAAATTTCAGTTTCTTCTCACCCAGCCGTCCCCTCCCACTTTCTTGCTCTCCCGCCGGATCTCCCCCTCCCTTGACCAAGCCGCCGCCCCACTTGCTCTCTTTGGGGGAAGACCTTGCTTGCGGCAACCATTCGGATCCACTCCAAGGATGCATGGACGAACCCGAGTGGAATTACGGTTTTGAATACGACCACAACGGAAGAGTCAACAACTTGCGGTCACAATTCTTTGACGTCGGATTTGACTTCGACGATACCGTCGAAGACTATTTGGGCCGCATCTTGCCAACGCTTATAGACTCTATTGACGAACACTTCTCCGTCTACACCTGGATTATCAAAGGTCGATCTACCGTGCCTCCGCCGCCTCCGAGATCCTCTTCCACGGCAACGTTCCTTGGTGCTTCCATCTTAGTGGCAACCTCCATGCTAGCTTGGACAATCTTCCGTCGCTCAACTTAGTCTCCGTAGGAAGAGAGTATTAAAGGCCTCAAAGTGTGAACAACTTGGTATTAACTGTGGGATTTTTATTTACTAGCCTCTGTTTTATGTTTTCTTTCGCATTTGCTTAAAGGATTTAGCTCGCTCGTTGTATCTTCTTTGCCTAGCAAATTAATCATCGCGAATTACTTATGATTTACTTGACTTTGATGCATGATCATATAATTTGTGGAGCTAACATTTAATTCTCTTTTAAAATTCTTGTGTAACTCCCCATTGCATCACATCAGACTCGAACTCGACTTGTTAATGAGCTCGCGAGTCGAGCAAGAGCCTGTAATCGAGTTCGTATATTAACCAAGCTCAAACTAACTCGACTTAAAAGCTTTTATATATCTTATATTATACAATATAAAGTAAAAAAATCCTAGCCGCCTCACGCCCTAACTCATTTTGCAAAACCTATTGTCTTCGTCTTCGCCTCATGTAGACTGCGGCTTCGTCTTCCACTTCATCTTCGTCTTTCGTCTGAAGAGCGGTGGTCAACTACAACTTCGACTTATACAACTAGCTATTGAAAGCAGTTTCTCGCCGGATCACGACATCGGCTCTTCTCTTTCGTGCGATTCATCCATTATATTTCCTTCCCTTGCTATCGTTTCAAACGATTGCAATTTCTGGCTATTATTCTTCTTCATTAGACTTCGCCAGTAGTTTCTTGCTAGATATAAGGTAATCTTTCATGGAATCGAAAAATCTTACATTTTTTTCGCTTCATGTTCTCTATATTTCCCTCTTTATGTGTATTCTTGTCTATTATTTTATTCATTCTGTTGTGCGCCCCTTTGTTTTGGTATATGGCTAGAAAACAACACATAACTTGTAAATATATGCAAAGTTTACATGTATGCTTTCCGGTGCTTTAGTAGTTGTGAATGTGCTTTCATTATTTTTAACTATTGTAGTAGTTATCTTCTCATCTTCTATTTTTCATTGCTTTTGCATTTACAAGTTTGATCTGCCTTTTCCTTGCTTAAGAGTTTAGGCAGAACTTCATTAATCATAACAATTTCTTCAGATCTTGGAGGCAAAACTTCATTAATCATGATAAAAATAGCTGTTATAGTCATTGTTTAAAATTGTGCAATATGAGGCTCGCCATTAGACCTGCCTTAGCGCAATTCCAGTAAAAAACGCCTTGAGGCTTACGTCTCAAGCTTTTCCTATGAGGCTTATGCCTCAGCTTGGATGAGACCGGGCGCGCCTCGCCTTGCTGGCATGAGGCGTACGCCTTACTCTATTTATGAATTTTTTTAATTTAAAACTTACCTAAATTTTATACAAAAGCCCCAAAAAAATCATGCCTTCTTGCACCCCCAAGCCTCAACAACTTCCTCTCAATTGTCTCGACCTCCAACCCACTGCCTTCACCGTAGCCACCACCATCGTAGCCGCCGCAGGAGATCATTAGAAAGCTGAATGCACCACCATCTTCTCTTAAAATTTTGGAGTATTATATTTATGTTAGTGATAAACATTTATGAAAAATGAATATGACTATAGATAAAGAAGAAAAATTTGAGAGTATTGGACCCTACAGGATGAGATCAATTTGTTATGACAATCTCTATTTAAAATTGCGCAATTAGAGGCGCGCCTTTGCGCAATTCCTTCAAAAAACGCCTCATAACCTATGCACTTCTGTGTCCTTAAGAGGCGTACACCTCACTGGGACTGAGGCGCGCCTCAGAGGCGCAATTGCGCAATTCCTGGTGAGGCGTACGCCTCTCCGGGATAGGGCCCACTCACTTAAAATGAGCCCTTTTCTCTCCTTTCACCCGATAGCCTTCAGCAAAGAGCAAACCCGACATTTCTCCCTCCCGCACACTCCAGGTCGCGCCTCAGCACGCCGTCGGCCTCCTTCCCGCCGGTGCCGCCTCTCTCCGGCGAAGTGTAAACTTCTGACCGCCCTCTAGGAGTACTCCACATTGGATTTTAGGTATTTTTATTAAGTTTAGGGATATATTTTTCAAGTTTAAGAAAAACTAGGGTTTAGGTTTTTTTGATTTTTTTTAGTGTATTTGGTTTTTTGCTTTAGGAGACATGGTTAGAGGTAAAGAAAAGACGAATACATTATTGCGGAGGGACCGTTCTTGGAAGTATAGTGTACAAGTTGACATTGGCGGCAGAGAGAAGAGCTATGTTTATTTGAAATGTAATTTTTACGATAAAGTGGTGAAGGGAGGTGTTACCCGCATGAAGGAACATCTATCATGCTCGCACAAAAATGTAGCACCCTGTGCAAAAGTGCCGAACAATGTGAAGGAAGAAATAAGTGCTTACATGAAGAAAACTATCACTGCTGAACACTTACAACATGAGCAATTTGATGAAAGGGTCGAGCATGGTGCTTATTTTGGGAGCGAGAGTGGAAAGGGCTCTTCCTCCACTATACATAGTAGAGGTGCACGGGGTTCTATGGATCAGTATATGACTACTCCAGGAGTGGATAGAGGAGAAGCAGAGATGATGCCTGCAGCTGGTACTATAGAGGGTCGGCGACAGGTTTGCATGGACATTGGGAGGTTTTTTTTTAGAATGCAATACCATTTAATGTTGCTACATCGCCTGCCTACTTCAGTATGTTGCGGTCTGTAGGATTGTATGGAAGAGGGTTGAAGGCACCTTCCATGTATGAGTTGCGAACATGGATTTTCAAAGAGGAGCTGCAGAACACAGAGCAGAGCATTCAGGAGATTAAAAGGACATGGATTGAGACTGGTATGACTATTATGTAAGATGGATGGTCTGACATGAAGAGCAGGAGCTTAATTAACATCCTTGTCAATAATCCCTACGGCACGGTGTTTACGATCAGTTGATGCTTCAGAGGAGGTGAAAAATGCTACATTCATTTTCAATTTACTTGATGGTGTTATTGAGGAGATTGGGGAGCAATTGGTTGTCCAGGTAGTGACTGATAATGCCAGTGCATACAAAGCAGCTGGTCAGATGTTGATGGAGAAGAGGACACACCTATATTGGACACCCTGCGCAGCACATTGTATCGATCTCATTTTAGAGGATCATGATGACTTACCTCAGCACAAGAGAAGATTACAAAGTTCATCTACAATCACTCTTGGGTCTTAAGCTTGATGAGAAAGTTTTCAAAAAAAGAAATCATTCGCCCTGCAACCACTAGGTATGTTCTTAATTTTGTACATTGCAAATCATTCCTACTGTATGTTCATAGTTCTTACATTTGTGCACTGTGAATCTATAGGTTTTCCACCTCCTATTTGACACTGCATAGCTTGATGGAGGTGGGGCAACCTTTGGAAGCCATGTTTACATCAACTGAATGGCTTAACTCTGCTTGGGGGAAGAAAAGTGAGGGGAAGGAAATAAGAAAGATAATTCTAAATGATAAATTTTGGGCTACTGTAACCTATGCCATTTTGAGCACGAGACCCTTAATGCAAGTTCTACGCTTAGTGGATGCAGAGAAGAAACCAGCTATGGGTTTTATTTATAATGTTATGGATGAGGCCAAGGAGATGATTGCACACAACTTGGGAGGAGAGGAGGCAAGTTATAGGGAGATTTGGGATATCGTTGATGCTCGGTGGGAGGTGCAGTTACACCGACATCTATATGCAGCGACATATTATCTCAACCCTCAATTTCAATATTCATAAAAGAAATCTTCAAATCCTGAGGTGAAGCTTGGTCTATATCATTGTATTGAAAGATTAATACCGGAGCAGACAGATAGGGAGCTTGCAGATTTACAGCTTGTTCTGTTCCGGAATAAAGAGGATTTTTTTTGTTTGAATGCAGCAAAAGCAACCATTTCTAAACGATCTCCAGGTATAATTATTTTTGTAAATGCAAAACACTTTATTCAGTTCTGATTATGTTTTTTTTTTTAACAGTTGAATGGTGGATTCAATTTGGTGATTCCACCCCTGAGTTACAGAGTTTTGCTGTAAGAGTGTTGGGCCTCACTTATTCTTCTTCTGGGTGTGAGCGAAACTGGAGTACATATAGCCAAGTGCAAACAAAGAGAAGAAATCGGCTATCAACACTCAGAATGAACTCTCTCGTATATATTATGCACAACAAGAGGTTGAGAGAGAGGAGGTTAAGGAATAAGGGGTTGAAGGATGATGAGGACCCATTAGTGTGTGATGATGTGTCGTCTGATAATGAGTGGATCATAGATGATGAGCAGATTTGCCATTATCAGACTTACAGTTAGAAGATCTAAGTGTGGATGTCTTGAGGGGCGAAGCAGAACAAGTTGGCACATCCACTAGTACTACACCACACACATCCACTAGCTCTGCAGCACAACAATCAAGTAAAGGTATTCCACAACTTTTTATATGCTATTACATTACATTTATGTAAAGTGAGCAATGAACATGAATACATGATAATGATATTTTCTCTTAATGAACAGGGAAGAGAAAAGTGAGTCATGTTGAAGATGATGATGACATGACATTCATAGATACAATTGGAGAAGAAGATTCACTTGAAGACCCATTTAGTGATGGGATATGATTTCATTTTATATGTTTTTTGTATTCTGGGAGTTTTGTTAAACTAATATTTTGTGATTTTGTACTTTGGGACATGATTTTATTGCATCTACTTTCTTATTTTCCACTATTTTCATATATCATTTAGATGTTTTTATTGTAAGGTACAATATTGCTATTATTTTCCTGCTAAAACCCTTGATTTTTCATTTACGCAATTCTGTGTCCGTGAGGCTTACGCCTCAGACCGCCTCGAGGCTTAATTACGCAATTTTAAACCTTGATGACAATGACTCAAAAAAACATCCTATTAGTAATTTCATGTATGTAAATTTATTACTTCATAGTTCAATAGAAAGTTAATATGTCATCTTTTAATAATTTATTTAAATATTATATAAGAAATAACTTTTGACTTTTATTTTGACTTTACGTAATTTTTAAATTTTGAGGCTTATATCTCAAAACACCTTGAAGCTTACGTCTCGCCTCACAAACAAAAAACACCTCAATACCCAATTGCGCAATTTTAAACATTGGTTATAATATGCAAATTGAAGGTCAATCATTAACGCTGGTATAAAACGCAAAGCAATAAAGGATAAATCTTAGAAAATTCTATCTTTTTCGTCATAGCACTTATTAATATCAAGCTTAGAAATTTTCTTTTCAAATCAAGCCTACTCTTCATTATATAACCTGTGCACATTTAAATATGAGCATGACAAAGTCAGAAGATGATTGCTCACTACATATTAAGCAATGAGAAACCCTTTTCAATTGTGGAGGAGTATGGATTCAAATTAAAGAATCGAGCCAAATAAATGAGTCGAGCTCGAGCTTTCCAAATGAGCTCGAGCTTGATATTTTCTAAACGAGTCAAGCTCGAGTCCACTAATTGAGCTCAAGTCGAGCTCGACCTTGAGTTTGATTTAATTAAGGGTTAAACGAGCCTGGTTTGATAAGGCGGAACTCGACTTGACTCGACTCGTTTACACCCCTAGTATGGGGCATGATATAAATTGAGGAAAAAATATATAGTCTAACGAAGAATTGTCAAGTAACTAAAAAATTATGACCAGGTCAACCTCTAGACCTTTGCAAAAACAATGGCGTCTATGCCTCAGTTTAATAATCAACATGTCACAACTTACTTATTCATGATGCAACAAAAAAAGTAACACGCCCAAGTTGCAGCTCATCCAATTGGAATTGAATATCAAACTATGTCCATCATTAATCCCAATTTAAAACAAGACAAGGCATTAAGAAGTATGGAACAAGAATTTTGTCATGCCACAAGCAAATACACTGAACACTATCATGAAAATCATTAAGTAATATTAGCTTTGGCTTAGCACAAGCAAACACACCAAAAATTCATAGCACTAATGCTGATTTCCTCCACCAAATAGCTAAAATGACCAACTTGGTCATTGCCGCAAGAAGTAATGTTAGCTTTGGCTTAAGCACAAACAAACACCAAAAATTTATAGCACTATAGCTAATTTCCTCCTCTAAATAGCTAAAATGACCAACTTGGTCATTGCCACAAGAAGATGCACCGCTAAAGTTTAGAATTTTCTTGCACCATGTGTATGATTAGTTTCCCTCATTAGTCAATATGGTCATTCACATGATTACAACTTAAAATAAATAGTGTATTCATCAAGGTCATGTATAATGGTGGCCTATAACACCTGCATTTTCTCCTCCGCATGTACACCACCTGGTCCACCTCTATAGCTGATCAAGTCTTGAATCGGCTGAAGACCTCTTAAAAATCTATTTTTAAATCATGTAGTCTCCATGTTGATTTTTAAGGTCTAAAACCTTGACTAGAGCATTCTAACGTTGACGAGAAAATGATCATCCTGTCACAAGGAACGTGTTGAAACTATGAAAATTTTGGATTAATGATTATACAGAGCTTTTTCTGGATTAAACAAATATTATGGACTCCGAGAAAATAATAGTGCTAAGTTTGTGTTAAAACGCAAAAATTGAATAAGTAAATTGCCTCATAGAAATGAGCTTCAGGTGACGTCAAAATACAATATTGATGGTGCAGACCGTGTGATGAATACAAAAAAATGAATGGCCTTTACCAGAAATTAACAATAAGGGTACCAAAAAATTTTGGAATGGCAAAAGAGAATCTTACTATGTAAGATCTAATTCTTTGGAGCATCAGTTGACCTCGGGCATAGTCTCCTAAAATTGGAAATAGAGTGACATTATTTCTTTCCATCATAAGCTCAGCAGCAGGATCAGTCAACAAGAATATGCAGCTCCTTGGCATAGAAACCTGCAGAGTTCTACATATAAGAGGAAGAATTAATAAAGTAAGAAAGTAAAAGAATATATAAAAAATATTTGGTAAAGTATATAAACTTGCTAACTTATATTTATATGCCAAAATTGCATCCAAACAATTTAAATACTAAACAGAGTATCAAAATAAGAAGTCAACCGAAATATTATGATAGGAAGTTTAGGCATTTATCCATCAAAATATTCAAATAGCAGAACGCGCTAATTTAGAACATTTCTTTTCTGCAAGCAGCTAGGGAAAATGACATGTAGTATTCGGATAGGAATCAGACTGGCTTGAAGCATACTAAGGTCAGCTGGGGTCAATCCAAATTCATTTTGGATTCAATTCCAGTTGATCGTTAACTCAAAAACTTAAACAGACCTGACTATGTAAAAGAGAACGAAGGGAGGAATGGAGCATAAGAGAGGGAGGCTAGGGCAGGTTACTGTAGGATGAAGCAACAACGAAAGTGTGAGTGCATGTTGCTGATCCATGGTCAGCTGGTTGAAACCATGGCTGCACAATACAGGATGGTTGGGGCAGTGCCAATTCACTTGTGATAGGTTAGCTAGCATCTGCGACACTGAAGAGGAGAGAAGGACGTGCAGCCAAAACAAGGTGGTTACATCCATGTAAAAAGGAGGTTTGAGGAAGATATGAAAATCTACACTTGTCAGAAACATTAGTCCCGTACATTTAAACAAGGAAATTAGCCAATCGATATTTTGAGTTTTTCTTCATTTAATTGTTTTATTTTTTTGTTTTAAATCAAATTAATTTGGAACAAGCCCATAATGATGCCTATGAGAATAGTATGTGTTCTCTTATTATTTTTAATGCTCCATTTTGGTTGTTGTGCTACTTAGTTCAGTCATCCCCGTCATGAGTTTGCTATTAGGTTGAGCGGTTTGGCATTGAATTCACTGTTTATATCCTAATTGTTGACTTCTACGTTGTGGTATATATAGAATCCCGAGTTAGGCTCCTGTAGCAAGCTGTGAACTTTTGCTGGTGGGGTTTCTTGTTATCTATTTTATAACCTTATTCTAATGGTTATACTGATGTCCGTAGAGTAGCAAGTTTTCTATCAAGTTAGAGTGTTGGAACTTTCACCTCACCGTATGCTGCCTTGTCATGCAAATCAGGGTGATTTTGATCTATGATCATGCTCTTTGAAACAACCAACCTTGACGAGTTAGCTAATAACAAATATCATATTTAAGGCATGTATTAGGGAGCTTTTGGGCTTAATAAAATATTTTGCTCTGTTCAATCTTGTATTTCGTTACAAGTTTATTTCTTCAAGTGCCATATAAAAGCAACCATCAATTTTTTTTTTCCGGAGGAAATCATCTCCTTTTGTGAGCATGAGGCATATATTTTTGTGTTCAATGATCTCATACCTTGTTCTCTTTTCATCAATATAATTAAGAATTGTGTTATGAATTTGATTGATTTGAGTTAATGTGTAAATCTTCTTCGATTGTGCTATTTTAATGGTCTCAATTTTCTCATTTAATTTCTTAGATTTAAATAATTATTTTATTATCATTCAATATGAATTTCTTGTACTATCAGGTTTACAACCATAGATAAATTCTAATTGTATTGGAAGCCTTTGGAATTATGAATCTCAGATCTAAGTTGTGTTGTTTACATCCATCACATCACATAGCTGCATCAGAAACCCATAAGCACTAATAAGATGTCCTCCATCTTATTTTCAAGGCACTAAACAAAATGTTTTGATACTCTCCAAACAAGAACATTCATGATTTTAATATCATATATGCATGTGTTATGTACATACAATAGTCATTTAATCAGTCAAATTTGAACCACATTAGATATATCAAATATGTTCAATCATATTAATTTACAATTATCCAAAAGAAAAAAATTAACAATTTTAATAATAAAGTAACAAAAGAAAACTTAAAAAATTAAGAATACTCGCGAGATTACTGAGAGGAGGAAGCGTGAAGCAAGAGAGTACGAAGAGGAGGAATCAAGAAGCATCCTTAGGAATAAGCTTGTTAAAGTGAATCAACAAGCACTAGTAGCAAGAACTGGTGAGCAAATAAAAGAACATGCGGGGAGAGAATGTGAATATAAAAACTACAAAGTAACAAACTTAGTGCAAGAAAGCATTGAACCAAAGAGTAATGATTTATTGACTGTGAGAAACAGTAAGAAGAAAACAGTTAAGCATAATTATTGCAGCACATGCTGAACCAAACCACGAAATATGAACTAAGACTTTATTTTTGAGTCATAGCCAAGCGTGCACCGCTGAAACATGACAAGGAAAAGTGGCACAACATGCATGTTATATCATGCTCATGCATTTTATAGGAAATCAACACAAAGGGCCAGTGCACCTCTTCGCTTTACTCATAAAGCACACTACTAAAAAAAAATATGCATCAAATTGGTATTAGAGTTTGAGATTATTCAACATGCCAATTTGAAGTAGGGAACAATAACATGGTAAATTAATAGATTATCAAAGAGATATGATTTTAACTAATTTGCAAAAACAATTGGCTAAACTATTGAATAAGAAAACAAATTTGTGAGAATATCAATCAAGTTAACAAGCAAAGTGCAAATTTAGAAACCATTCAATTTTAACCAAATGAACCCGAAGTTGCATATTTATGAATGGGTTATATGGACATGAAATTTCTTAGAATAACAAACAACGTCTTTTGAGCATCGAGTGAGATTGGAAAACTAAAATTAAGGAATGAGCATGGGAAGCAATAAAGAAAAAAAATCAGAAGATTGCCTACAACTATCTGGGCTGAAATGAAAAAACAGCAAAAGTAAAAATATTTGTTTGTTATGTTGTGATCAACAACTTTAATGAATTTAGATAATTAAAACAAGGACAAAATTGTAATTGAGTACATGAACAAAGTTGAAGAATTGCAGTTGTATTCTAAGATCATTGAGGACACCAGAACCACACTAAAAATTTAGGTTTGATTTGAGACATAATATTAAAAGTGAGTGTGGTACCCAAAATTGGTGCCCCGGCCTCCCGCATTTCAAGAGAATCTTAATAGAAAGTTTCAGACCAAATCTTTTGTAAGGTAAATTAGTTTGAAGATAGAACAATATCCAGATATTTTGCCCTTATTTACGAGAAATTTAAAATCTAAGTTCAGGTCTCCAATAAACATAAGCTCATATGGTTAATTATCATTCTCAATGCTGAGAGAGTACTTTCTATTAAAATAATCATTAGAAATGTACTAAGTATCTAACGTATAGTAGCATCAAATTTGATTTTTACCACCTTGCACTTAAAGTAAATGGTGGCAAATGCTGCAAATCCAATCAAGATATCATGGTTTCGTCATCCCATGTTATTGTAATCCTTTAGCTACTTAGTCAGAGTAGGTGGTCAACCCAACATGATTGAAAGTTTCTTGTCGGCAATCATAGGTTACTTCATTCAAGGTACCTTATAAACTTATGGTTAATGTTTGTCCAAGGCGACAAATTCAAATCGATATTAACAAAAAAATGTCATTGTACCCTACCAAAGTATACTCTATGATTCATAGAGTTATATACGCTGGAGAACATATGGGCTCTAGTCATAATCATAATTTAATGGTGCCTATCTGTGCTAAAACAAGCAAGTCAGAGAGCCCCAGTCATAAACGCTCACATGTGATGTCATTTTGTGAAAAAAATAGTTGGTCAAAGGACATGTGTCATGCCCACATGTCCTTACTGGCAGGAGATTATTTAGAATGAAATTTATTAAAGTTCTCGACAAGACACTGAATCTTTGCAAGCTAAAAATATTCTTAAATTTATCACACCTGATAAATGATTGTAAAGGGAATATGGATTTTGCTTTAAGTTACATAGGAGTATATTTCACTTAAGCATTTTAAAATTTGATAAATATTGAATTTTGAATTTTTATTGAATTTGAATGTAATTATGAGCCGAAGAATGCCGGTTCATTTACCTGGAATCGTGAAGAAGGTCTGCCAAAGATGAAGAGCTCATCAATTGGAGAAGAGGATGTTCGAAAGAACGAAGAAGAAAAAAGGGACGGACTCACAATCACAAAGAGGTGCAAGCGGTCCATCGCTTCAAGTTGGCAATGGAAGATGAACCGTTTATGTTGCTTAGAGAAGATGGAGAATTCATCGCTTCGGTCATGAAAATATGCAGGACTTCATCCCTTAAAACTTAAACCATATCGACAATCACATAAGTAAGCTTAGCTAGGTAAGACTACTATTTTTTTTTATACAACGATGTTTAGTTTTCATTCAACTTGTCATATCCATCGATAAAATTTAGTGAGATAATTTAACTTCGTTAAATCTTAATTTTACTAGCTCCATGTGTGAAATGCGGGATATATTTGGCCTTAGATTATCATTATTTGTCAGCAGCCACATACCATGTGCCCTACTAGTAATTAATTAAATATTAAAATTTCCTAATTTGAAACCCTATGTATGTAACATGTGTTGTTATGGGAAAGCCATGGTTGTATGATTTAGATATTACTCAATTAGGAAGATAAAATATTTATGTGTTAAAGAGAATGGAAGAAAAGTAGCTATGAAACCTACAAATCAAAAGTAATTCTATGTCAACTGCTAAAGAATCTAGTGCTCCAAAGGAATTAAAATAACTTTGCATGTTATGAATAAATGAGTTTGAAAATAAAAGTAGAAACGATGAATTTATTTATACTTTAATGGCTATTGAATTGAATAATGATGTGCATCAAAATGAGACTATGTTTAATGTGACTATGTTTAAGGTCGTTGGTCAAGTGTTGTCTGGTTTTAAAGATATGTGTTTCAATGATCTTTCTGGCACATTCCTGCCACTTAAGGACATATATCTATTGATTAAATTCATATATCATCTTTGTCTAACTTGCCACATTACAAAAGAATCCAACAGAATATGTTGGGATAATCAGTCGACTTATAGTAGGCGCACATGTGAATAGGGAAGCAATTGATTCATCAAATAATTATTTTTTATACGTCATGTGAACAATATATTGGACATGATGATTAATGCTCTGATTTCTTCTTAAATTGATTTACTGTTTATCATCAAATGAGAATAAAAGAAAAAGAAGAGTAAAAATGTTTTTTTTTTAATTAAAAATGAATTATACGAATGGTGGTGATGTATTTTTATTAAGTAATGCACTCCTCTGTCACTTTTAATTGGAGAGTTTCTTATTATATATTTTAATTATATTTGATCCATAACAAGATGGGATGATCATTTGGAGCCTAAATCTATGCATAATAAGTTGAATTTGAATTTGAAGAAGCATTATTTTGGTACACATTCCTTGCTCTTTTTATGACTTGTTTTGTCTAGTGAAGGATTTTCCATTTATTATAATAAAGTTAATGAAATAATAATTAGCCAACACCTAATAATATTCACATATTCACAAGATTCAAAATTTTAATAGTTTGGGTACTCTATATAGGTAGTTCACAAAGAGATTTAATAATGTGATGGCACCAACTACAAAATGTCATGAAAAAAAATAATATAAATAGCTGATACAGCTATTAATAGAGTATTAAGTTAAGAGGGTCATTTGATTGCCTAATTTCATGAAAATTTGAATGAGGCTAGACAAAGGCATTCAAATTATGAAAGAAAATTCTATGGTATTATATAGGCACTTAGTCAGGATATGATTACTGATGAAGATTAGAACATATGAAAATAATAATGAAACACGGGATTATTAAAATTGAGAAGCAAGATTGAATACTTCATTAAAATCTCCTTGTGTTTTTGCATCTTTAAGGGACAAAGAAATAGTCTAACATGCAATAACACGATTTTTTACACTTACCAATTTCAAGCATACTCTATATGAGGTTTTATGAACGTAGCTTACAGAAGCCAAACATCAACTTTATTGGCTGAATGTATGTATGCATGTATGTTTTGAACATATTGAAACATACCTGAATAAAGTTAATGAAGGTTTTGAGGATGGCCATTGATCTCTCCGTCCTAGTATATGAAGTCCTCCCAACTATCACCTTGCTATCAAAATTTTCATTTATGCTTTCCACTTCTGTCCTATGAGAACTGTTATACACAGTAAACACTGACACAAAAGACACCTTTTCGCTTGTATCAAGATTCTTCTGTGAGCTTGGCAAAATAATCAGATTCATAGCTTTGAGACCTGTGCCGATGAATAGTTATGATGTGATTCTGTGAATTTAAATTCAGGCAGAATACTTCATGAAAAGCTTAGCAAAAATGCATAATGGATATTAACATAGAAAAACAACACAATAGAAATTCATATAGTGCTAAATTGTGTAAAAAAATAAAGGAAAACAAGGGCATATATAAAGCCATAATTGTTGCAGTTTTCATGGTATTTACCATATTGGCAATTTCTCAGACGATTAAAATTCAGCTCAATATAGTAAGAAGAATTACTTCAATTTAACCTTTTAATAGAATAGTCCCCCAAATTCAATCAGATCATACGTCATTTACCTCGTAAAAAAGAAACATAGTCAAATCTAGATCACATCACAGAAATTTATCAAAATTATTATCATGTTGTTTAACATCATCTTTATTTGAAAAACATACATATGGTTAACATTTTCACTTCTAAATTAAAAAGATTGAATGATTTGCCCAGACTGTATTTCAGAATAAAAATTTAATAAGATTAAAGTGCTTAGACAAAAAGGTCCATCATCATTGAAAACGAAAAGCAACAAAGCATTTCTTGTGTCAATGAATGAAATATATAGCAATTCTTTTGGAAAATGTCACATCTTTTCATGACCATGAATCAGCAATGAGAGTGTCTAAAAACACTTCGGGTGGAGAAATTATTACATGTGGGGCTCTGTCATAGAGCTATGTCCGGACTCCAATCCGTGGTTGACACGTGTTTTTTTGGTGAATTTCTTTTTTTGGGACCACGTGGATTTTTTAATAACGCGTGACCCAATGACCCGACCGAGTTTTTTTTTTTTTTTTTTTTTTGCCAGCACGATAAGCCGACCCGGTCTAGAGGAAATATTTTTAAAAAAATAAAGCCTATGCGGCGCATTCACTTTTGAAATCATGCAGAAGTGCAATATTTTTAGGGTTTTGCTATCGAAATATTGTTTTTCATCATCAAACAATAATTGCTCAACAACTTCACTCATATAAGGCGCTCTCTATCTTCAAGAAGGCAAGGTCCATCATCACTCAATCTCTTCATCTAGTTTACTATTTAGGGTTTACGATGACCGTCAAATTTAATTTATAATTTTTTTATAAAATTTAAAATTTATGGACCGTATATATTTCTCAATTATTTCAATATCAACATTTTGAAGGCAAGAACGCCGAATCTAAATTTATTGTTTTGGTTTTCTCTGTAACTAGCATCTCATACACTTTGTTTTACGATCTTCTGTTTTGCAATTGAAACCTACATTTACTATTTTGACTCCACACAGAATAATTTCTTGTTTACAAGCTTGTACTGTTTATATATAAGGCAAATTTTAAACCCCTTATACACAGAGTATACAATGTTATACACACTCTGTACAAGTTTGTTCATGTTGTGTACAATCATGTACACATATATTATTAAAAAAAATATTATTTCAAGCTTCTGAAGTATTTTTATAAGACAAATTAATATATATTAATATTTTTTCGTTGTAAATCCCAAAGGTTAATTTTCATTGCATAACCTAAACATTTAGAGTTGACTGCAACTCTTTGGCAAGGATATACGTGATGAAATCAAGACGTTTTGAAGATGTTAAACATATTTCAATTTAAAAAATTTCCTGCATTTCAGAAAAATTCACCCAAGATCTGCATATTGCTGCTATTTTGAGATTTACCCAAGCAAACATTCATGATCAAAGTACATAAGCTACAATTTACCGCAAATGAAGTGGCTCTAATGACCAGTTTGTCAAACACGGATGAATTGATATATTAGGAAACTGAGACACTAACCAAATATATTGGAATATATATTTAAAATAAAATAAATATCATTGACAAATCAATCTCCCTTATCGTTATTGTAAATATGTATATCAAGTTTTTGTTGTCCAATTTATTTTTTCCAAATAATAATTATAAAACCCCAAAGAGGCTCATTAGTATTGCCTAGAATATAGATGACTTCACAAGTTCAATTAGCCTTATGACAATTAGGGATTTATTAATTATTTAATTTGATAATCAACAAACTTCATAATCATACGATCAAACTGAAGAAATAAGAAATCTCTAATAATCATAGCCCAATTAAATCTTGTGAACTCATCTATATTCTGAGTAATACTAATGAGCTTCTTTTGAATACTATAGTTATTGTTCAAGCAAAGCACAAAGAGAGAACAACAAAGAGAATCAAATCTTACTTTTATAAATTTAAGACATTACTTAGAGAAAACAATTAAACTTCAAAATAGGAAAGAGACAAACTTCCAACGACCAAAACAAAAGAAAACTAGCAAAGAAACAAAAATTAAAAAAAAAGGCTATCCTCAGAACATCCTGCAAGAGGACTCCTCACATGCACCGATTGTAGGAATATATTTTAAAATAAGGTTTAGATATGCAAATCAAAGGTCCACCACTGCAAAGGGATTCCAAAGTCCTTTTAAACTCCTCCAGCAAATGCCACCAAATAGCCAACAACTTTTACCAACGGAACTAGAAGAAAGATACAGGTGGAGTGGAACTTGCGTAGAGAAGAAAGAGGTTAGAGGCCCAAACGAAGGGTGGAGAAGCTCGCAAGCCTTCCAGAGGAGGTGGAAGAAGGTGGACAAAGCTCTCAAGCTTTTCCAAGAAGAACCCGCAGGTTATAGCAACTTTGCTCTCAAATATTCACCCCCCAATTCATCTCAAAGCATCTCATATAAATAGGCAATAGAGGGGAACTAAACAGCCCAAGATTAACTTTAATTCTTCCCATAAATGGAGACTTGAAAAGCCAACAGGATTTAGTACAGACTTTCCAAATGTCACAGAAGTAAGTCACGCCTCCAGCATAGGAAGCCAAGGGACATTTCTCGGGAGAAGAGGGAGGAAGTCACGGCAGCAAAGAAACCCCAAACGGCACCTCAAAACTCCAGGAGGTAGCCACGATTCCAACAGCCAAGCATAGGAAACCAATAGTTTTTTTTTCACAAGTTCCAAAAGGTAAGTTCAATTCACGGTAAAAAAGGTGCCAAAGCTGTAAAGCAGGCAGCCACCCGAAGAGGCAACAACATTCCCGAAGAGAGCAGCAGTCCGTAGGAGAGAAATCCAGCAGAAAACTGCAGCAGCCCAAAAGGCAACAAGAAGAGGAAAAGGCAAGTTCCACACACCCAAAAGCTTGCATACTTCTATAATTTCAGAGCTAAATATCAGCTTATAATGAGCTACACCTCCACTAGATATTAATGAGCTGACACCACTAGAATTTCAACAACTAAAGCTCAAACCGTAAACAGCCAAGGCCACATTAAACCAGCAAACAACTCAAAGGACAAGATGGACCCCAAAGCCAGCAAACCCAAGGTAAGCATAACCCAAACCTTTTCCTACCATGATCATTGGATTTACCACCATCATTGGATAGCATAAAAATAAAACAAAAATAGAAAATATAACTAATATTGTTCATAACAAAAATAATGCAAAAATCTAAATGCATCAATTCCCCCTGGTGGAAGAATCTCATCTCCAGATGAGAAAGCTTCAGTAGTTCTTTCATAAAGCTCCAGATATCGAATTTTTAGATCAGCAACATCTTCAATTTGATCTTCTTTGTTCAAAGCAGAAGTGGAAAGTGGTACGTTTCAACATCCACAGATCACCTATATTTCCTTCATATAAAGCAAGGTCAGAAACATTAAATATAGGAGAAGTTCCAACAGAAATAGGTAGATCCAAGAGGTATGCATTTGTGCCCAGAAAATAAAGTGCTTCATAATCAGTATTTAAAACAAGTTCTCTTTGAATGAAGTAACATCTCCAAAAGTTTAAAGCTTGCACAATAGCATAGAACTCCAAATCATAAGTAGAATACTTAGACTTAGACTCATTCAGTTTTTCACTAAAGTAAGCAACATGTTTTCCTTTTTGACTAAGCATTGCACCAATACCAATATGAGAGGCATCGCAATCAACTTCAAAAATGATTTCAAAATTTGGCAATTTAAGAATGGGAGCTTAACTCATTTTTGTTTTAATAATTTCAAGTGTCCATCTAAAAATTCCCTTTTTCAAACAATCAGTAATAGGAGCAATCAGAGAACTGAAATTCTTTATAAATCTTTGATTGACAATTTCAGTTTGTTCATCGGTTTGAGGAAGATAAGCACTACTAAACTGAAGAGAAGTGCCTAACTTAGCCCACAGAGTTTTTCAAAAGTGACTTAAAAATCTAGTATCCCGATCAGAAGAAAATGTACGAGGGACACCAAGAAGACAAACAACCTCTTTAAAATAATAAACTTTCCAATGAGAGGTTTCAAAATATGATTCATAGTTCTCATAAAAGTACTCGAAGCATTAGAAAGACCAAAAGGCATCACTCAGCATATCAAGCATGTCATCCTGTTTAGGAATTGGAAATCGATATTTAATGGCGATTTTGTTTATTGCCCTACTATCCACACACATCCTCCATGTTCCATCTTTTTTTGGAGTTAGCAAAGCAGGCACAGCACAGGGACTCAAACTTTCTTGAATCAAACCCTTTTTTAACAATTCAGATACTTGTTTAAAAAGTTCAGCATGCTCAGTTGGACTCATTCTATAATGAGGAAGGTTGGGCAAAGTAGCTCAAGGTATTAAATCAATATGATGTTGAATTTGTCGCATAGGAGGCAACCCAATTGGCAAATTATCAGGAGTTATATCAGAAAACTCATCCAATAAAGCTTGCATTTTTTTAGGAATATGAAAAACAATATCAGATTCTTTTCCCAAAATCAAATAAGCAACTTCAAAATGTTTCAAATCATTAGCATTTAAAAGCAGTTCAGGAGAAGTAATTTTGGCAACTGTGTTTTTCTTAACAGGTGAATCCGGCACATTCTTTTGTGGATGAAGAGTAAACTCTTTATTATTTTGCATCAAAGTATATGTGTTTTTTCTCTCCATTGTGAACAGTTTTGTTATCGTACTGCCAAGGTCGTCCTAGCAAAATATGACAAACTTCAAGAGGCACAATATCACAAACAACTTGATCTTTGAATGATCCCCCAATAGATAAATTGACAGTGCATTGTTTAGTGATTGGAACCTCACCTCCTTTGAACCAAGAGATCTTATAGGATTTTGCAAGAGGTTTTGATTTGAGTTTAAGTTTGTCGATCAGTTTTTGAGAAACAAAATTTCCTGAACTTCCACTATCAATCATAAGGGTGCAAATTTTTCCTTCGATAGTGCAAGTCGTTTTAAATATGTTTCTTCTTAGCCATCTATCCTCTTTAACATTTGTTGTCGTTAGAACTTGTCGAATTACTAAAAACTCTTCACCTTCATTTTCTTCAACATCAACTTTTTCTATTTCATTGTCATTTTCATATTCAGTTTCACTTACTTCTTCTTCCTCTGAATTTTCATTGTTTTCAATGAGATTGTTTCTTGGTGGGTTATTTTTTCTACAAATGGCTGACAGGTGACCATAAAGCCCGCACTTATAGCATGGTCCAATTAACTTAGGTTGATCAGTCGGTTTAGTACTCATTATCCCTTTTCCTTTATCAGTATTTTGATTTTCAAAAACTTTAATTTTTAGACCAGATGTTTCCCCAGAGTTTGAGATTGAGATTTAATCCCGCCGGTTGAACGATGTTTATACGTTTCCATGATTTTATTGTGACCCTTTTCCTTTTGATGTTGCTTTTCCAATTTTAAAGCCACACGATAAGCCTCGTCAGTTTTGAGTTGATCTTGGAATATTGTTCGAGCATGATCAGTTGGCAAAAATTTTCCTTTCATTTTCTCCTTCATTCTTTCCCAATTTTGGACTTTTTCTTTTTCCCTTCTAAGTCTATTATTTTGAAAGTTTTTTCACCAGGTTAAAGCGCGACCAGAAAGTTTTAAGCTAGCAAAATGAACTTTTCGATTTTCAGGTATTTCTTTCCAATCAAAAAATTGATCCACCTTTTCTACTCATTCAAGAAATTGATCAGATTGTAGCTTACCCTCAAAGTTAGGAACATCAATTTTAATTCCATAGTCCCCATTTTTTTGTTGCCTATGACGATTTCTAGGAACCTCTTCTTCACTTTCAGTCTCAGAAGTTTGATCATTAGAATTAGCATTAGCTTTGTTAACATTCAAGTTCTCAATTTTTTTAGTCATGATATTAATTTGTTGTTGCAAAGTATTCAATTGTTGCATAAAGTTTTGCCAATCACCCGGGTTATTAGCCATTTCAGAGAATAGACAAAGACTCGCCAAACAAAGCCAACAAAAAAAAACAAAACCACCAAGGATGAGAACTTGCTCTGATACCAAATTGATGTAAGCAACTTAAAGCAAAGCACAAAGAGAGAACAACAAAGAGAATCAAATCTTACTTTTATAAATTTAAGACATTACTTAGAGAACATAATAGGTTAGAGAAAACAATTAAACATCAGAATAGGAAAGAGACAAACATCCAACGACCAAAACAAAAGAAAACTAGCAAAGAAACAAAAATTAAAAAAAAAATGCTATCCTCAGAACATCCTGCAAGAGGACTCCTCACATGCACCGATTGTAGGAATATATTTTAAAATAAGGTTTAGATATGCAAACCAAAGGTCCACCACTGCAAAGGGGTTCCAATGTCCTTTTAAACTCCTCCAGCAAATGCCACCAAACAGCCAACAACTTTTACCAACGGAACTAAAAGAAAGATACAGGTGGAGTGGAACTTGCGTAGAGAAGAAAGAGGTTAGAGGCCCAGACAAAGGGTGGAGAAGCTCGCAAGCCTTCCAGATGAGGTGGAAGAAGGTGGACAAAGCTCTCAAGCTTTTCCAAGAAGAACCCGCAGGTTATAGCAACTTTGCTCTCAAATATTCACCCCCCAATTCATCTCAAAGCATCTCATATATATAGGCAATAGAGGGGAACTAAACAGCACAAGATTAACTTTAATTCTTCCCATAAATGGAGACTTGAAAAGCCAACAG
Organism: Dendrobium huoshanense; assembly: GCA_016618105.1. NCBI lineage: Eukaryota > Viridiplantae > Streptophyta > Magnoliopsida > Asparagales > Orchidaceae > Dendrobium > Dendrobium huoshanense. The sequence continues at coordinate 80,948,654 of CM028359.1, read as the reverse complement.
GATTTAGTACAGAATTTCCAAATGTCACAGCAGTAAGTCACGGCTCCAGCACAGGAAGCCAAGGGACATTTCTCGGGAGAAGAGGGAGGAAGTCACGGCAGCAAAGAAACCCCAAACGGCACCTCAAAACTCCAGGAGGTAGCCACAATTCCAATAGCCAAGCACAGGAAACCAACAGTTTTTTTTCACAAGTTCCAAAAGGTAAGTTCAATTCACGGTAAAAAAGGTGCCAAAGCTGTAAAGCAGGCAGCCACCCGAAGAGGCAACAACATTCCCGAAGAGAGCAGCAGTCCGTAGGAGAGAAATCTAGCAGAAAACTGCAGCAGCCCAAAAGGCAACAAGAAGAGGAAAAGGCAAGTTCCACACACCCAAAAGCTTGCATACTTCTATAATTTCAGAGCTAAATATCAGCTCATAATGAGCTACACCTCCACTAGATATTAATGAGCTGGCAACACTAGAATTTCAACAACTAAAACTCAAACCGAAAACAGCCAAGGCCCACATGAAACCAGCAAACAACTCAAAGGACAAGATGGACCCCAAAGCCAGCAAACCCAAGGTAAGCATAACCCAAACATTTTCCTACCATGATCATTGGATTTACCACCATCATTGGATAGCATAAAAATAGAACAAAAATATAAAATATAACTAATATTGTTCATAACAAAAATAATGCAAAAATCTAAATGCATCAGTTGTACACACAGAATTTAACTTTATACACACTGTGCACAAAAGGTCTAGAATTTGTATTATACGTAAAGTGTATAAGCTTATAAAATAATAAATCATTCTATGCAGAATCAAAATAGAAAATGTAAGTTTCAGTCATAAAATAGGAGATCATAAAATAGGGAGTATGAAATGTCAGTTACTGAGAAACCCAAAACAGTAAATAGAAGTTCATCGTCCATGTCTTCAAAGTGTTGATATTGATATAATTAGAAAAATAAATATGGTATATAAATTTTAAATTTACATAAAATAAAATAAAATTCATAAAATTAATTTGATGATCATAATAAACTCTAAACAGTAAATAGAATGAAAAGAGCAATTATGGACCTTGCCTTCTTAAAGATAAAAAACATCTTATATGAGTGAAGTTGAAGAAAACAATCTTTGTTCGAAATGAAAAACGACATTCCGGCTGCAAAACCCTAAAATTTGTACACTTTCGTACGATTTCATAAGTGAACCTGACGTTTCGGCTTCTTTTTTTCAAAAATATTACCTCTGAATAAGGTCGAGTCATAGTGCTGACAACAGAAAAATAATTAATTAAATTAACTGGGCCAAATAGTCGGATCACGCATTATTAAAAAAAAAATGTGGTTGGAAAAAAAAAATATCACCAAAAAACACGTCCCATATTGGAGTCTGTATATAGCTCTTGGTCAGTACTCCGCACTTAATAACTTCACCTGTAGGAAACCTTAACCTATGCCGGAAACAAGCACACACGACATTCCTTCTCTGCTTCGGCAAACATGGAATTTCAGTTTTGTCGAAGTAAAAACGATAAAGCCAAGTGATCGTTCGTAAAACAGCAATGTTTAATGCCGGCAATTTACCTTCGCACTGGAGTCGTTTAGGCAAACCCTGGCCAGCGGCAGGCCCGAGGATCAAATGGTCTGATTTCTTTGGGAAATTTCTCTTCTGCTCTTGTTGGATCGGTTTCTGATGAAGCTCGAAGACTGAAGAGAGAAGGACACCGTAAACATCTAGATTTATAACATTGGACAATTTTGAGGAGGATAGGGAAGAGAATGTCATACCTGATAGGAGAAGTGGGAGGGTAAATATTAGAGGGAGGAGGAAGATGAAAAGGGTCCTCCAAGCTCTGCAAAGCGCCATGGCGAGGCAGGCGGAACTCTGGCACCGAGACTGACAAATTATTCTGTTTGAATTAGGTTAATCGCATGCAGTACAACGTACAACCACAATGGCTCTTTAGATTAGCTGCACGCGTATAAATTTTTTAGGTTTAGCAAATCCGCAAGTCTTTCGAACTCGTCTTCTTCTTCACAAGCTGCTTTCGCCGTCGATGCCTCAGCGACCTCCCTTCTCGAGTTTCTAGCCTCTTCCCCGTCGAGGGTTTCGGGAATTTTGGGGAGCGGATCTATGCAAATCCAGTGGTTTCGTTTAATAAAATATAACTTAAAAATATTAAATAAATTTTTATTACATTTAATTAAGTAAAAAATATTAATTAAATGTTTATATTTTATTTAATATTTAATTTAATAAATACATAATTTACTATGTTTTAATTTGACAAGATTTAGGCCCGAAGAATTGAAGGCCATAACTCACGGGCATTAAAGAAATGCTCGAAGAAAATTTTGTGAAGTCTCTCAAAAAGGTCAAAATATTTAAACCACTTGATTGATATATATATATAATGCAAATGGAACAATTTGGCATGTGTATAAATAGTTATTTTTTTTTTTTTACATTTAGGCCATTTAAGGCAAACTTGCACGCACAACACATATACATAGACTCGAATCTTAGACCTCTTAGTTGGAAACCTAAGCTCTCAACCAATAGGCCAAGAAGAGCTGTGTATGCGTATAAATATTGAAGTAAATGAAATGAATTAATTTTATATGTTATGGTGAGACAAAAAATTGTTCAATTACTTGACGCAAATAGTATTTAAACTCATATCAATTTAATGTTCTTAAACATAAGTTTAAAAAATCTATATATGAATCATGATACGTCATGCAAAAATTATCTTGATCGAGCACGAATCTCGAGGTAAAATCAGATCAGAAACTTCAAAAATTAATTCGAGAACATATGAACTCCGATTTCAGCGAGCTTATAGTCAAACTGAGCGTCTCGGAAATACGAATCCAACGACACCAAATTCGACTCAATCCGAGTCTAAATGGGTCCGAATCAAAGACTCAAAGCACTATTGTAAGGTTCAAACCTCAATTTGAGTTCTCAAACGGTCTTCGATTTTAACGATCTTATACTCTAATCGAGCGGCTCGACGAGACAAATCCAACGAGCCTAAGATCACCAAATTCCGACATCATTAAGGCATTCAAACGTTCAACAAACGGTGCATAATCAAAGGATTCGATATCGACCGTCCATTCAAACCACTCCCAATTCGCCCATGATCTCACACCTATTTACGAGCCAAGCCACTCCAGAAAAACTATAAATAGAGCCCTCATTCTACACAAAGGGGACTCAAGTGAAGAGAGAGAAGAAGAAGAGAAGGAGGAGAAGGAAGAAGCTCCTCCTCGACCACCGCCGGAGCTCTTCCTGCCGCCTGAAGACGTCGGAACTCTGTCGGATATTCGGGAGAACGCCAGAATTCTGCCCAACTTCCATGGGATGCTGAAATTATTTCCAATTTACAAGAGAGTTCCCTCATGACGCCGAAACTCCGCCCCAAGTGAAGCTGGAGTTCTCCTCTGCCACCAAAGACGTCGGACTTCTTCTACCCGACGTCGGACCTTCACTCTTCGCCAAGTTTCTACCTAACACCGGACTTCTACCGGTTATCGGACTTCGCTGGACGTCTATGCGAAGATGCATTTCTTTCCATTGCTAGAATTCTACCTATCGCTGTCCTACTGATCTTCTTCGCCAAACTACAATCCTTCCAACCTCCGTCGCCAGCCGACTACGGTCCTCCTGACTTACGTCGCCCGCCGATTACAGTCTTTCCGATATCTGTCGCCCGTTGAATACGGTCCTCCTGACTTATGTCGCCCGCCGACTATAGTCTTTCCTACCTTCGTCCCGCCGACTACGGTCCTCCTGACTTACGTCGCCCGCCGACTACAGTCCTCCGTCGCCAGCTGACTACGGTCCTCCTGACCTACGTCGCCCGCCGACTACAGTCCTTCTAACAAAGCGAATACGTCGATAGTAGCTCTTTGTATTTACATCATGTAATGTACTCCATAAGATGTACATCAAGCTAAGGCCTTCTCCCAAGGAAGGGCCTCATTTGTAATCGACTGCAAATACTAGTGGATTCGTTCAAACTGGGCTAGCCCCTGTGGTTTTTCCCCCTTTTACAGGGGTTTTCCACGTAAAAATCTTGGTGTCTCATAAATGCTAGACCCTCTCTCCTTATCTGATTGCGTGCCGGATTTTCGTACAATGCTAAGACATTAAATATGATATTTCTCTACCGCCGCGAATACTCCTGGACGCAACAAATCATATTCAGGCTTTGTTTGAGATGACTTTCTTACTGCTTTCTTAAAAGAGCATTTTAGTTCAAAAATTTAGTTGAATTAGAAATTTTTATACTATAAAATTGTTTTAGAAATCAGTAAAAAAGCTTCCACAAACAAAACCTCAAACTATATTTGAAAATAAGTTTTGGCATAGTTCAAACATGAATCGAATCAAGCAATTAGAAACTATATTTCAAACCTGATGATCAAACTCTGGGGTTTGAATAAAGTTTAAACCTGGTTCTTTAAATTCAATTGTTCGTATATAGTTTGAATATAGGTTAACCATCTTTTTTTTATTCTTATAGTAGAAACCTAGGTAGGGGTGTCAAAATCTGACCCGACTCAAAAATTTAGGATTTGGGTCAACATGTTTGACATACGGGTCGAGTTTGGGTGACTCGTAAACCCGATATCAACCCGGGTTGACTCTGGAAAGTGATTGCGTCTAGTCGCGTCGTGTTAGTTGTTAGGCCAGCCATCCACGTCAACCCGAAATCAAACCTGACCTTGTCTCGTCACGTCAGGCTAGCCGTCTGAGCTCTCGTGTCATGTGACCACGTCTAGTCGAGTGCAGCCATTGATGCCACCGTGTAGAGTATCGCGAGACCCAGGTTAACAATCGATGTCATGTCCTAGACCGCCACTCACTAATCGGCCAGACCCTACACGTCCGCACTACTAGACAATGTCAACCCCGCACTCGCATGCCACAAAGGCACCACCTTAGCCCGTGTTGGCTTCGCTTGTTGTTGTTTTGTGCCTCGACTCCGCGCTGGCCTCGCCTACCACAGTGTCGCCTCAGCCCGCGTTAGTCTTGCATGTTCGCATCCTGGTTCGAGGGTCAGGTCAACCCAACAATCCAAAAGGGTCAGGTCTGGGTTAGAAATCCTAACTCATTTGCAAAATCGAGTAAGGTTCGGGTTGACTCGTTTAGACCCAGGTCAACTTGGGTTCGACCTGAACCCAGCCCGTCGACCTATTTTGACACCCCTAGCCCTAGGTTTGAAAAAAGAAGTACATACTATAGAATAATATTTAAACCTTGTATTATATATTTAAATTATATTTGAACTTAGAACAAACTTCAATTCAAATCTCATATTATATTATGTATATAATATTTTTGAACTTAGGGTTTTACCCTAAATTTCAAAGCTGTTGTTTGGAACGAAGGTTTCAAACTCATTTCCATCATGTTGGAAGGGAGGGAATGGTGTGAATGCATTCTAGTTTAAATAAAAATATTGTCTCTAACATTTCCTATACGGGATGGAAGGGATCACTTATGCGAGCTGGTTGAAGGCTTCAAGTCAAAATTACAACCGTAAAAACAGAGTTTTAGCCCAATCAAAGTAGCCTAATCTAAAAGTTCATGTTAACATAGAGTGTATCCCTCGTATTTAAATATAAGAGTATTATTATTTGAAATAGAATTTCTGATTTATTTTCTCAAATAAAAATATAAGAGGCTTGTCCAAATATGAGCATTAAGATATATTCTATTATATATGAATAACTATGATTATTCCAAAGCACTCTCATTTAAAAAAAAAACAGAAAATAAAACAAAAGTGAAAATTATATTAAAAAAATCAAAACAAACTAAAGAAAATCTAAATGTGGACGTCATAAGAGTGTTTGAAAAAAAAATAGAAATCAAATATCAGTTTAGGTTTCATTTGGGACCAGCGGCGGATTTACACTGGGGGCACTGGGGTCACGTGCCCCCACTGACTTTTTATTTAAGGCTAATTAAATATATTAAATACTATCTAATTATAACTAAAAGCAGAATTTAGGGGTTTTGGCTCTAAAATTACAGCTATCTGCGATGGAAACCAAAAGGGCAAAACTCAAAAAGTTCAAATATTTGCGACCAGATGGCGGAAGATCAGGCGATCGCGTGGGCCTACATGCTCGGCGGTAAGAATCCGTCACTCCTCTCTCTCAGATTGGACAAAGAAGCCGCCGCTGCTCCCTATCCCTCCCACTCTTACTTCGTCCCCCAAATGGCCAAACCAGAGTGAAATAAAATCTAGAATCTCTCTCTCTCTCTCTCTCTCTCTCTCTCTCTCTCTCTCTCTCTCTCTCTCTCTCTCTCTCTCTCTCTCTTATAAGTGTAACTGTGTAAGAATCCATCAATGATCCAGTCATCCAGCCCGTGAAAAAGAGTGTGTTTGTATTTCTACAATGGTGTTCTGCTTATTTTTTTAAATGTTGTCTCTTGGAAATATTTTTTTTTACCTCCTATGATCCAGCCTGTGCATTTCACTGTGGTTTGGATTTTATTCACATATATTTTTGTTTGTTGGATTGTGATTTGTGAGTTGGGTTGTTCTAAGCTGCTGTAGACTTTAATTGTTTATTTATTTATTTTTATTTAGGAGTAGTTTTGAGTAGCATTTAGATTTTCACCATGATTTCTTATCATATATTACTTCCATCAGCTAGCCTATTCCAACCTATTTCAACCATTGTAGTCTGTAGACAATCAGCTAGCCTATGTTATGGAGCAAGTAACATGCGTGGCGAGTTTAATGGACTGAAAACATTAATCATGAAAGAATAAAGACTCGACGGGAGAAATTATAGATACTAGTTAAAAGGAATCTCATAATTTATTGTTCTCAATTGTAAGTTTTTTGGTTTTTCATATGTTTAATCTTTTTTTATGATGAATCAAATGATTTAAAAAAAATTTAAACCGCCCATGTCGGTCCCAAGCCCGGATGAAAAAGGTTGAGGATTTTTTTACTTCAATGATTTGTGCCCCCACTTGAGAAAAATCCTGGCTCCGCCCCTGTTTGGGACGGCTTTCACACTGTTTCTTTAAAAAAAAATTAATTTTTACACTAAAATTTTGCTTTAAGAAGCAGTAAGAAAGTCGTCCCAAACGAAGCATTAGTGAAAATTTGATGACAATGAGTTCTTAATTCTTCAATTCATATTCATAAAAGTATGTTTATAACTAATTAGTCAAATATAAACAAATGATGCTTGATTCAATATGACTTACTAATTTTTTATCGGTGTTGTGAAAGTTTATGCTCATTAAATTAATATTGGATTTTTTTTTAGCAAGCAGTCTATTATTATTGTTGATTAACATAAATAATTATATAAGGGCGCCTCAACTGGACCTGTGCTCAATCATCACCGTCAGACCTCCATTCGAAAACCATCATCAGACCTCCAACCTCCGCAACCGCCGACTATAATCCCTTTGACCTCCATTGGTAGGAATCATAAAAAGGCAAATCTAACTCCAAATAAGCTAAGCTCACTCATTTAAATTATGATTGAAGTTTTTCTAACATAAATTAAGTGATCAAATGAGTTGTAATTAAAATAATTTTATAGTCAAAACGAGTGGTATGACGAAACAAATCTAATGAACCCAAAATCAATCGATTATAGTATTTTCAAGGCATTTAAATATTTGATAAACAATCCATAATTAAGGGGATCAATATGGGTTGTACAATAGATTATTTTTTTTATTTTTGTCAAAATTATCGAATTGCTCATTCTAAAGAGCCTATAAATAAGGCTATCTTCCTTGCATATTGGAGAAACTCAAGAGCAAAGAGAGCTAAATAGCTCTATCATGTTTTTTGTCTATCATCGACGATGATTATCACCAATAATCGCGATGTCATATCTATACTTTTGACAACATCTAACCCCGTTGTTGAGTTTTTAACTGCCTTTTTGTGGGTCATAGGTTTTATAATGCCTATGCAAGAATCAATCAATTGTTTCCAACATAATCCCTCTTTTTCAATCATGAAAATGTGATGATTTTTTTACTTCTAATTCTATAGTAGATTATTGCAACAAGGTCATACCTTTCTAGCTTTTCAACATAAAAACTTTTTCCTTTCTAGCTTTTCAACATAAAAACTTTTATGATTTTCTACAACTTTTCAGTGATGCCCATAATTTAATTTGAAAGAATTTGTTCATTTTATCACTTAATTAATATACTAGAATCTTTACCCAAACAAAATTAATATACTATAATTACTAATAATTCATCAATATAAATAAGTCGAGCAAAAATAACTTTATTTCATGTACATTAAAATATTTTTATATTTATTAATATAAATTTTAATGTATAATATCTAGGAGTTAAATCAATACATCAATTTACTATCATATACTTCAAACTATAAAAAAAAAAAATAGAATAAAAAAATAAAACTTAAATACAAAAATAAAATAAAATATGAAAATCCAAATCAATCTCACTCCATTGGTACATGATCCCTTCTTGAAAAATATTTAAAATCACAAGAGAGCTAAAATATCATTAGGATACCATTGCAATAAATGCAAAAGAATAGAAATTGTATGTATGCAATCAATAAATCCATCTCAATATAAATATGTAAATGTAAAGCCGTGTAGCAGTTAATATGAGCAATACCATTTAATATAAGCTAGCAATGAAAATTAATAAAAGTAATGTAATTCAAACACTGTAATAAAAAACATATAAAATATCAATATGTTATATTATTTTTATACACATGCTAAGTTACAACACAACAGTTTTGTTATATAATATATATATATATATATATATATATATATATATATATATATATATATATATATATATATACTCTTCTCAATATACTTTAGTTCCTTTATATATCATTTCATGTATATTAGCGTACCTGCCATATTAAGCCAGTAAACACCTAGTTTATTCATTTCATACACCATCAAGTATCAATACATGTACATCTATAATATGCAATGCAGCATGTATATCATGTATTTCTTGTATTATATGTCATTTACCAATTCATTAGTTATATGCATGTGTATCAATCATATCTTTTATCATATTTATTTTATATTAAATCAATTACACAATTTATCATATACGTTTATATCATATGCATATATAAGTAATGTATTACATCTGACTATATGTGATATTTTTCCTACAACAAGTCCTCTAGGCCCTTTGAAACAAACAATAATCAGTCTCATATCATATACCACAAGTTAAATGACTTTCATGTAAGAAGTCGTCACTACCTACATGTCGACATATTATATAATATCAATCAGTCTTTTTATAATTCTATTTTATACACTAAATGTTGAGATTCGTTCACAATGAATTAGGTTGTTAAACCTAAGCTTATGTCCCAGTGGCTAACCAAGAGGGGGGGGGGGGGGGTTAATTGGTAATTAAAAAATTTGAACCCTCTTTTTAAACTTTGGAAATTAAAACTTAATTGTTAGTGAATTTTTTAGAAAAAGATTTTTCAACCACAAGTTGTAAATGATAAACAAAATAAAAAGCGAAAAAGTAAAGAACACCAGATTTATAGTGGTTCGGTCAAAACCAGACCTACATCCACTCCCCGGAGGCACCCTCCGAGTATTGCACTAATACCACTAGTGACTCTCCTTTATCACCCACAGCAAGGCGGAAAAGCCTTTACAAAAACTCTTTCCACCACTACCCGGTGCGCAGTGGCGGAGGGAAGGGGGGCCAAGGGGGGCATGTGCCCCCCCCCCCTAAAAAAAAAAAAAAATTTGTGGCTTCAGCCTATCACCACCTAAAGCAGAACAAGGAAGAGCAAAATTTGTACATTTTATTTCCAAAAAAAAAAAAAGCATGTACATTTTTATAGGTGAGAAATTGATTATTTTATACTCGATTTAAGAGAAAGAAATAATTGGATTAATTTATTTTTCTTAATCAAGACTAAGATATTGATATATTATCAAAAAATTATGTCGATCGAGCACGAATCTCGAGAAAAAAAAATCAGTCAGACACTTCAAAAATTAAATCAGAGACTATTTGAACTCCGATTTCAGCAAACTTATAGTCGAACTGAACGTCTCAAAAATACGAACCCAACAACACCAAATTCGACTCAATCTGAGCCCAAATGAGTCCAAATCAAGGATCTGAAGCACATTTGGAAGGTTCAAAACATAATTGGGATGATCAAACAGTTTCCAAAATTTATTTATGGGAGGACGAACACCTGCGTGTTCGAACACGACGGAAAGAAGATTAAGTTGATTCCCTCACAGCCCCGACCCGATAAGAGTGAAACTAAGGTTATTCCACCTAAGCCTAATAAGGGCTTACACTTCTTAACTGCGAAAGAAGTGGACATTGAGCTTCACCACGGATCACCCATGTAAGCCCTGGTAGCTAGGGAAGTGGATGATGATCATGAAGGGCAAGTCCCTGACGAGGTAAAACCCCTGCTAGAGCAATTCGCTGATGTCTTCCCCGAGGAGTTACCTGACCAACTTCCTCCCCTCAGAGACATCCAACATGTCATAGACTTGGTTCCTGGAGCGTCCCTGCCTAACCTCCCTCACTACCGGATGAACCCAACGGAGCACGCTGAACTAAAACAGCAAGTAGAAGAACTTCTACAACGAGGATTTATTAAAGAAAGCCTTAGCCCATGTGCCGTTCCTGCCCTCCTAACTCCAAAGAAAGACGGCTCCTGGAGGATGTGTGTTGATAGCCGCGCTATCAACAAGATTACTGTTAAGTATCGCTTTCCAATTCCCCGACTAGACGACATGCTCGATATGATGACTGGGGCAACTTTGTTCTCCAAAGTGGATCTTAAGAGCGGATATCATCAGATCAGGATCCGCCCGGGGGATGAATGGAAAACGGCCTTCAAGACAAAAGACGGATTGTATGAATGGATGGTCATGCCTTTTGGTCTTAGTAACGCTCCTAGCACTTTCATGCGAATTATGACCCAAGTCCTACGACCCTTCCTTGGAAAATTCGTAGTCGTCTACTTTGATGATATCCTAATCTATAGTAAATCTGTAGACCAACATTTGGGGCACCTGAAACAAGTATGTGAGATTTTGAGGAAAGAGCAATTATATGCGAACCCTCAGAAGTTTGTGTTTCTTACTGATAGCGTCACCTTTCTCGGATTTATAATTTCATCTCGAGGAATCTCAGCCGACCCCGAGAAAGTGAGAGCGATCAACGAGTGGCCTGAGCCTAAAATCATAAGAGATGTTCGGAGTTTTCATGGATTGGCCACATTCTATCGGAGGTTCATCAAGAATTTTAGTACTATCGTGGCACCCATAACTGACTGCCTAAAGAAAGGCGAGTTTCATTGGACACCTACTGCCACTAAAGCCTTCGAGGACATTAAGAGGAAAATGGTGGAAGCCCCTGTTATGCGTCTCCCGGATTTTTCCAAAGTATTCGAAGTAACCTGCGACGCGTCAGGGATCGGTATTGGAGGAGTTTTATCTCAAGAAGGACACCCCATGGCGTATTTTAGCGAGAAATTAAATGACATCTGTCAGCGGTATTCAACCTATGACAAGGAGTTTTATGCGGTCATCCAGTCCCTTAGATACTGGAGACATTACTTGCTGCCCCAAGAATTTGTAATACTCTGATCACGAAGCCTTGAGATACATAAACTCGCAGAAGAAGCTCAACGCCCGCCATGGTCGTTGGGTCGAGTTCTTGCAGGAGTACACATACACGATTAGACACAAAGCGGGAAGTGAGAATAAAGCTGCGGATGCCCTCAGTAGGAGACTGATGATCACCCGAGAGATGAGGACGGAAGTTATCGGATTTGAACGCCTTAAGGAAGACTATAAGGGCTGTCCGGACTTTAATGAACCTATTCCCTTCTGACCTCGGGATGTGGACACTTGACAGATGATTTTGTAGTAGAGAATGGGTACCTATTCAAGGCCCAAAAACTCTGCATTCCCAAACCTCCCTTCGTGAATATCTTGTTTGGGAATTACATGCAGGAGGTTTAGCTGGCCACTTCGAGCAGGCAAAAACTATTGCTGCGCTAGAAAACCATTTTTACTGGCCCAGTCTCAAGCACGATGTCGGGAGACTCTTAAGGCGATGTCACATTTGCCAACTAGCCAAGCAGCGAAAACAGAACACGGGACTCTACTCCCCACTCCCCGTACCGAGTAGCCCGTGGCAAGATGTAAGTATGGACTTCGTCCTGGGTTTACCAAAAACCACTAGGAAACATGATTCTGTCTTTGTGGTCGTAGATCGATTTTCAAAATGGCGCATTTCCTCCCATGCTCCAAAACTTTCGATGCTTCCCGAATCGCTAAGCTTTACTTTAATGAAATCATTAGACTCCATGGCCTTCCTAAGACAATCGTATCCGATAGGGATGTTAAGTTCACAAGCTATTTCTGGAAAACCCTTTGGCACAAAATGGGGACAAAACTTCAATTCTCCACCGCTTTCCACCCCCAGACCGATGGTCAAACTGAGGTTATTAATAGAAGTTTAGGAAATCTTCTGAGGACTTTAGTAGGAGAAAACCTTCGGGATTGGGACTCAAAGCTTCCTATAGCCGAATTTGCTTACAACTCTATAAACCGAACCACTGGCCTCAGCCCTGCAGAGATTATGTATGGATTTCAGCCAAATCAGCCCATTGACCTAGTTCCCATGAGTCCTAGGACTAGAACATCTGAGTCTGCATTTGCATTCGCATCTCATCTGCATGAGTTACACAATGAAATTAAAAAGAAAATTGAACAAAGCAATACTGATTATAAAATTCATGCTGATAAGAAAAGGATATTCAAAGAATTCAAGGTGGGAGATTTTGTGATGGTACGGATCCGCCCGGAGCGTTTTCCTCCTGGGTCCGTAAAGAAATTACATGCGAGAAGTGCCGGGCCCTTTAAAATACTTGTGAAGGTTAACAATAATGCTTATGTGCTGGAACTCCCGGAAGGGTTTAATATGAATCCCACTTTTAATATTGAGGATATAGTAGCCTTTGAGGGTCCTGATTTTAACCCCAACAATCCACTTCATAATGAGCCTTGTGTGACCCCGCCCAGTGAGATCCCTAGCCTTCCCCCACTCCCCAATTTACCCCACTTACCTAGAGCGGAAAAGATTAAAACCATTATGGATGATGAGATTATTTCCACGAAAGATGGAGGTCGCCAACGGTACTTGGTCCATTGGGAAGGAACTCCGGAGACAGAGGACACGTGGATTGATCGAGAGGAGCTACAGAGACTGGACCCAGACCTGCTGGAGTTATATGAGAGCTTCCGTAGTACACACTCGACGGGGTCGAGTTCTCTCCCACCCGGGGAGAATGATGAGGTCATCGATAAAAGATTTAGGCGCGTCTATCAAAGACGACCGCGGAGATCGACGGCCATGATTGCGAGTCTTTATTATTGATTTTTACTTGTACCTTCAATTTTATTATTATGCTTTTATTTTCGTAGTTTCCCATTTTACCCCTGCGAGTAGTAGTTGCTTTTGTAGCCACAAGGGGTATTTTAGACTTTTGCACTTTATTTTCTTTGGAGCCTATTTATATGGCCATGATATCTTGTATGAGATTATTATTGAATGAATGAAATTTTTCCACAATTTGTTCTCTTTGTGAGTGCATGGAGTTCTCTTGGTGAGTGCTCCCATTGAGATCTCTTAGTGAGTTCTCAAATTATCTTTTCTTTTAGCTTAGTATAATCTTTTATTTTACTACAATTTTCTTCTAAAATCTCCCCACCATTTGCTCTTACCGCCGGCCCCAAGGCCTTTCCTCCCCACCGCCGGCCAAGCTTCCACCGCCACCCACCACCGCGCCGACGACCACCCTCCCCCTCCACCACCGCCACTCCACCACCTCTTTCCCCTTCATTGAAATTTGATTTTCAAATTCCAATTTCTTTCCAAATTTAGGAAATTCTATTTTTGGAAAGTTTTTGAAAATCAATCCAAAATAAACTTTCATGAGAGTGGATTTATTTTCATATTTTCCTAGTCATCAAATCCTACTTGGAAACCCCCTTCCTCTCTCCCCCAATTCCCTCCCTCATTAGCCCATGCCGCCGGCCCCCTTATGGGAAAATCCATTAAGGAGCAATTACTCCTCTTAAATCCTAATTGAAATTCAAATTAGGATTATAACTTTCCCTCCAATCCTTTTTAAAACTGAAAATAAATTCAGTTTTATCCCATAATCCCTCCCTAATTGAAAATTCTCAATAAAGGCATTAATTGCATTAATTGGAATTTCAAATCCCTAAATCCCTCCCTCCTAATCTCACAAAAACTGAAAGAAAATTTCAGTTTCTTCTCACCCAGCCGTCCCCTCCCACTTTCTTGCTCTCCCGCCGGATCTCCCCCTCCCTTGACCAAGCCGCCGCCCCACTTGCTCTCTTTGGGGGAAGACCTTGCTTGCGGCAACCATTCGGATCCACTCCAAGGATGCATGGACGAACCCGAGTGGAATTACGGTTTTGAATACGACCACAACGGAAGAGTCAACAACTTGCGGTCACAATTCTTTGACGTCGGATTTGACTTCGACGATACCGTCGAAGACTATTTGGGCCGCATCTTGCCAACGCTTATAGACTCTATTGACGAACACTTCTCCGTCTACACCTGGATTATCAAAGGTCGATCTACCGTGCCTCCGCCGCCTCCGAGATCCTCTTCCACGGCAACGTTCCTTGGTGCTTCCATCTTAGTGGCAACCTCCATGCTAGCTTGGACAATCTTCCGTCGCTCAACTTAGTCTCCGTAGGAAGAGAGTATTAAAGGCCTCAAAGTGTGAACAACTTGGTATTAATTGTGGGATTTTTATTTACTAGCCTCTGTTTTATGTTTTCTTTCGCATTTGCTTAAAGGATTTAGCTCGCTCGTTGTATCTTCTTTGCCTAGCAAATTAATCATCGCGAATTACTTATGATTTACTTGACTTTGATGCATGATCATATAATTTGTGGAGCTAACATTTAATTCTCTTTTAAAATTCTTGTGTAACTCCCCATTGCATCACATCAGACTCGAACTCGACTTGTTAATGAGCTCGCGAGTCGAGCAAGAGCCTGTAATCGAGTTCGTATATTAACCAAGCTCAAACTAACTCGACTTAAAAGCTTTTATATATCTTATATTATACAATATAAAGTAAAAAAATCCTAGCCGCCTCACGCCCTAACTCATTTTGCAAAACCTATTGTCTTCGTCTTCGCCTCATGTAGACTGCGGCTTCGTCTTCCACTTCATCTTCGTCTTTCGTCTGAAGAGCGGTGGTCAACTACAACTTCGACTTATACAACTAGCTATTGAAAGCAGTTTCTCGCCGGATCACGACATCGGCTCTTCTCTTTCGTGCGATTCATCCATTATATTTCCTTCCCTTGCTATCGTTTCAAACGATTGCAATTTCTGGCTATTATTCTTCTTCATTAGACTTCGCCAGTAGTTTCTTGCTAGATATAAGGTAATCTTTCATGGAATCGAAAAATCTTACATTTTTTTCGCTTCATGTTCTCTATATTTCCCTCTTTATGTGTATTCTTGTCTATTATTTTATTCATTCTGTTGTGCGCCCCTTTGTTTTGGTATATGGCTAGAAAACAACACATAACTTGTAAATATATGCAAAGTTTACATGTATGCTTTCCGGTGCTTTAGTAGTTGTGAATGTGCTTTCATTATTTTTAACTATTGTAGTAGTTATCTTCTCATCTTCTATTTTTCATTGCTTTTGCATTTACAAGTTTGATCTGCCTTTTCCTTGCTTAAGAGTTTAGGCAGAACTTCATTAATCATAACAATTTCTTCAGATCTTGGAGGCAAAACTTCATTAATCATGATAAAAATAGCTGTTATAGTCATTGTTTAAAATTGTGCAATATGAGGCTCGCCATTAGACCTGCCTTAGCGCAATTCCAGTAAAAAACGCCTTGAGGCTTACGTCTCAAGCTTTTCCTATGAGGCTTATGCCTCAGCTTGGATGAGACCGGGCGCGCCTCGCCTTGCTGGCATGAGGCGTACGCCTTACTCTATTTATGAATTTTTTTAATTTAAAACTTACCTAAATTTTATACAAAAGCCCCAAAAAAATCATGCCTTCTTGCACCCCCAAGCCTCAACAACTTCCTCTCAATTGTCTCGACCTCCAACCCACTGCCTTCACCGTAGCCACCACCATCGTAGCCGCCGCAGGAGATCATTAGAAAGCTGAATGCACCACCATCTTCTCTTAAAATTTTGGAGTATTATATTTATGTTAGTGATAAACATTTATGAAAAATGAATATGACTATAGATAAAGAAGAAAAATTTGAGAGTATTGGACCCTACAGGATGAGATCAATTTGTTATGACAATCTCTATTTAAAATTGCGCAATTAGAGGCGCGCCTTTGCGCAATTCCTTCAAAAAACGCCTCATAACCTATGCACTTCTGTGTCCTTAAGAGGCGTACACCTCACTGGGACTGAGGCGCGCCTCAGAGGCGCAATTGCGCAATTCCTGGTGAGGCGTACGCCTCTCCGGGATAGGGCCCACTCACTTAAAATGAGCCCTTTTCTCTCCTTTCACCCGATAGCCTTCAGCAAAGAGCAAACCCGACATTTCTCCCTCCCGCACACTCCAGGTCGCGCCTCAGCACGCCGTCGGCCTCCTTCCCGCCGGTGCCGCCTCTCTCCGGCGAAGTGTAAACTTCTGACCGCCCTCTAGGAGTACTCCACATTGGATTTTAGGTATTTTTATTAAGTTTAGGGATATATTTTTCAAGTTTAAGAAAAACTAGGGTTTAGGTTTTTTTGATTTTTTTTAGTGTATTTGGTTTTTTGCTTTAGGAGACATGGTTAGAGGTAAAGAAAAGACGAATACATTATTGCGGAGGGACCGTTCTTGGAAGTATAGTGTACAAGTTGACATTGGCGGCAGAGAGAAGAGCTATGTTTATTTGAAATGTAATTTTTACGATAAAGTGGTGAAGGGAGGTGTTACCCGCATGAAGGAACATCTATCATGCTCGCACAAAAATGTAGCACCCTGTGCAAAAGTGCCGAACAATGTGAAGGAAGAAATAAGTGCTTACATGAAGAAAACTATCACTGCTGAACACTTACAACATGAGCAATTTGATGAAAGGGTCGAGCATGGTGCTTATTTTGGGAGCGAGAGTGGAAAGGGCTCTTCCTCCACTATACATAGTAGAGGTGCACGGGGTTCTATGGATCAGTATATGACTACTCCAGGAGTGGATAGAGGAGAAGCAGAGATGATGCCTGCAGCTGGTACTATAGAGGGTCGGCGACAGGTTTGCATGGACATTGGGAGGTTTTTTTTTAGAATGCAATACCATTTAATGTTGCTACATCGCCTGCCTACTTCAGTATGTTGCGGTCTGTAGGATTGTATGGAAGAGGGTTGAAGGCACCTTCCATGTATGAGTTGCGAACATGGATTTTCAAAGAGGAGCTGCAGAACACAGAGCAGAGCATTCAGGAGATTAAAAGGACATGGATTGAGACTGGTATGACTATTATGTAAGATGGATGGTCTGACATGAAGAGCAGGAGCTTAATTAACATCCTTGTCAATAATCCCTACGGCACGGTGTTTACGATCAGTTGATGCTTCAGAGGAGGTGAAAAATGCTACATTCATTTTCAATTTACTTGATGGTGTTATTGAGGAGATTGGGGAGCAATTGGTTGTCCAGGTAGTGACTGATAATGCCAGTGCATACAAAGCAGCTGGTCAGATGTTGATGGAGAAGAGGACACACCTATATTGGACACCCTGCGCAGCACATTGTATCGATCTCATTTTAGAGGATCATGATGACTTACCTCAGCACAAGAGAAGATTACAAAGTTCATCTACAATCACTCTTGGGTCTTAAGCTTGATGAGAAAGTTTTCAAAAAAAGAAATCATTCGCCCTGCAACCACTAGGTATGTTCTTAATTTTGTACATTGCAAATCATTCCTACTGTATGTTCATAGTTCTTACATTTGTGCACTGTGAATCTATAGGTTTTCCACCTCCTATTTGACACTGCATAGCTTGATGGAGGTGGGGCAACCTTTGGAAGCCATGTTTACATCAACTGAATGGCTTAACTCTGCTTGGGGAAGAAAAGTGAGGGGAAGGAAATAAGAAAGATAATTCTAAATGATAAATTTTGGGCTACTGTAACCTATGCCATTTTGAGCACGAGACCCTTAATGCAAGTTCTACGCTTAGTGGATGCAGAGAAGAAACCAGCTATGGGTTTTATTTATAATGTTATGGATGAGGCCAAGGAGATGATTGCACACAACTTGGGAGGAGAGGAGGCAAGTTATAGGGAGATTTGGGATATCGTTGATGCTCGGTGGGAGGTGCAGTTACACCGACATCTATATGCAGCGACATATTATCTCAACCCTCAATTTCAATATTCATAAAAGAAATCTTCAAATCCTGAGGTGAAGCTTGGTCTATATCATTGTATTGAAAGATTAATACCGGAGCAGACAGATAGGGAGCTTGCAGATTTACAGCTTGTTCTGTTCCGGAATAAAGAGGATTTTTTTTGTTTGAATGCAGCAAAAGCAACCATTTCTAAACGATCTCCAGGTATAATTATTTTTGTAAATGCAAAACACTTTATTCAGTTCTGATTATGTTTTTTTTTTTAACAGTTGAATGGTGGATTCAATTTGGTGATTCCACCCCTGAGTTACAGAGTTTTGCTGTAAGAGTGTTGGGCCTCACTTATTCTTCTTCTGGGTGTGAGCGAAACTGGAGTACATATAGCCAAGTGCAAACAAAGAGAAGAAATCGGCTATCAACACTCAGAATGAACTCTCTCGTATATATTATGCACAACAAGAGGTTGAGAGAGAGGAGGTTAAGGAATAAGGGGTTGAAGGATGATGAGGACCCATTAGTGTGTGATGATGTGTCGTCTGATAATGAGTGGATCATAGATGATGAGCAGATTTGCCATTATCAGACTTACAGTTAGAAGATCTAAGTGTGGATGTCTTGAGGGGCGAAGCAGAACAAGTTGGCACATCCACTAGTACTACACCACACACATCCACTAGCTCTGCAGCACAACAATCAAGTAAAGGTATTCCACAACTTTTTATATGCTATTATATTACATTTATGTAAAGTGAGCAATGAACATGAATACA
This sequence comes from Dendrobium huoshanense, assembly GCA_016618105.1. Taxonomy (NCBI): domain Eukaryota; kingdom Viridiplantae; phylum Streptophyta; class Magnoliopsida; order Asparagales; family Orchidaceae; genus Dendrobium; species Dendrobium huoshanense. The sequence goes on along the minus strand of CM028359.1, from coordinate 80,929,428 downwards.
TGATAATGATATTTTCTCTTAATGAACAGGGAAGAGAAAAGTGAGTCATGTTGAAGATGATGATGACATGACATTCATAGATACAATTGGAGAAGAAGATTCACTTGAAGACCCATTTAGTGATGGGATATGATTTCATTTTATATGTTTTTTGTATTCTGGGAGTTTTGTTAAACTAATATTTTGTGATTTTGTACTTTGGGACATGATTTTATTGCATCTACTTTCTTATTTTCCACTATTTTCATATATCATTTAGATGTTTTTATTGTAAGGTACAATATTGCTATTATTTTCCTGCTAAAACCCTTGATTTTTCATTTACGCAATTCTGTGTCCGTGAGGCTTACGCCTCAGACCGCCTCGAGGCTTAATTACGCAATTTTAAACCTTGATGACAATGACTCAAAAAAACATCCTATTAGTAATTTCATGCATGTAAATTTATTACTTCATAGTTCAATAGAAAGTTAATATGTCATCTTTTAATAATTTATTTAAATATTATATAAGAAATAACTTTTGACTTTTATTTTGACTTTACGTAATTTTTAAATTTTGAGGCTTATATCTCAAAACACCTTGAAGCTTACGTCTCGCCTCACAAACAAAAAACACCTCAATACCCAATTGCGCAATTTTAAACATTGGTTATAATATGCAAATTGAAGGTCAATCATTAACGCTGGTATAAAACGCAAAGCAATAAAGGATAAATCTTAGAAAATTCTATCTTTTTCGTCATAGCACTTATTAATATCAAGCTTAGAAATTTTCTTTTCAAATCAAGCCTACTCTTCATTATATAACCTGTGCACATTTAAATATGAGCATGACAAAGTCAGAAGATGATTGCTCACTACATATTAAGCAATGAGAAACCCTTTTCAATTGTGGAGGAGTATGGATTCAAATTAAAGAATCGAGCCAAATAAATGAGTCGAGCTCGAGCTTTCCAAATGAGCTCGAGCTTGATATTTTCTAAACGAGTCAAGCTCGAGTCCACTAATTGAGCTCAAGTCGAGCTCGACCTTGAGTTTGATTTAATTAAGGGTTAAACGAGCCTGGTTTGATAAGGCGGAACTCGACTTGACTCGACTCGTTTACACCCCTAGTATGGGGCATGATATAAATTGAGGAAAAAATATATAGTCTAACGAAGAATTGTCAAGTAACTAAAAAATTATGACCAGGTCAACCTCTAGACCTTTGCAAAAACAATGGCGTCTATGCCTCAGTTTAATAATCAACATGTCACAACTTACTTATTCATGATGCAACAAAAAAAGTAACACGCCCAAGTTGCAGCTCATCCAATTGGAATTGAATATCAAACTATGTCCATCATTAATCCCAATTTAAAACAAGACAAGGCATTAAGAAGTATGGAACAAGAATTTTGTCATGCCACAAGCAAATACACTGAACACTATCATGAAAATCATTAAGTAATATTAGCTTTGGCTTAGCACAAGCAAACACACCAAAAATTCATAGCACTAATGCTGATTTCCTCCACCAAATAGCTAAAATGACCAACTTGGTCATTGCCGCAAGAAGTAATGTTAGCTTTGGCTTAAGCACAAACAAACACCAAAAATTTATAGCACTATAGCTAATTTCCTCCTCTAAATAGCTAAAATGACCAACTTGGTCATTGCCACAAGAAGATGCACCGCTAAAGTTTAGAATTTTCTTGCACCATGTGTATGATTAGTTTCCCTCATTAGTCAATATGGTCATTCACATGATTACAACTTAAAATAAATAGTGTATTCATCAAGGTCATGTATAATGGTGGCCTATAACACCTGCATTTTCTCCTCCGCATGTACACCACCTGGTCCACCTCTATAGCTGATCAAGTCTTGAATCGGCTGAAGACCTCTTAAAAATCTATTTTTAAATCATGTAGTCTCCATGTTGATTTTTAAGGTCTAAAACCTTGACTAGAGCATTCTAACGTTGACGAGAAAATGATCATCCTGTCACAAGGAACGTGTTGAAACTATGAAAATTTTGGATTAATGATTATACAGAGCTTTTTCTGGATTAAACAAATATTATGGACTCCGAGAAAATAATAGTGCTAAGTTTGTGTTAAAACGCAAAAAATTGAATAAGTAAATTGCCTCATAGAAATGAGCTTCAGGTGACGTCAAAATACAATATTGATGGTGCAGACCGTGTGATGAATACAAAAAAATGAATGGCCTTTACCAGAAATTAACAATAAGGGTACCAAAAAATTTTGGAATGGCAAAAGAGAATCTTACTATGTAAGATCTAATTCTTTGGAGCATCAGTTGACCTCGGGCATAGTCTCCTAAAATTGGAAATAGAGTGACATTATTTCTTTCCATCATAAGCTCAGCAGCAGGATCAGTCAACAAGAATATGCAGCTCCTTGGCATAGAAACCTGCAGAGTTCTACATATAAGAGGAAGAATTAATAAAGTAAGAAAGTAAAAGAATATATAAAAAATATTTGGTAAAGTATATAAACTTGCTAACTTATATTTATATGCCAAAATTGCATCCAAACAATTTAAATACTAAACAGAGTATCAAAATAAGAAGTCAACCGAAATATTATGATAGGAAGTTTAGGCATTTATCCATCAAAATATTCAAATAGCAGAACGCGCTAATTTAGAACATTTCTTTTCTGCAAGCAGCTAGGGAAAATGACATGTAGTATTCGGATAGGAATCAGACTGGCTTGAAGCATACTAAGGTCAGCTGGGGTCAATCCAAATTCATTTTGGATTCAATTCCAGTTGATCGTTAACTCAAAAACTTAAACAGACCTGACTATGTAAAAGAGAACGAAGGGAGGAATGGAGCATAAGAGAGGGAGGCTAGGGCAGGTTACTGTAGGATGAAGCAACAACGAAAGTGTGAGTGCATGTTGCTGATCCATGGTCAGCTGGTTGAAACCATGGCTGCACAATACAGGATGGTTGGGGCAGTGCCAATTCACTTGTGATAGGTTAGCTAGCATCTGCGACACTGAAGAGGAGAGAAGGACGTGCAGCCAAAACAAGGTGGTTACATCCATGTAAAAAGGAGGTTTGAGGAAGATATGAAAATCTACACTTGTCAGAAACATTAGTCCCGTACATTTAAACAAGGAAATTAGCCAATCGATATTTTGAGTATTTCTTCTTTTAATTGTTTTATTTTTTGTTTTAAATCAAATTAATTTGGAACAAGCCCATAATGATGCCTATGAGAATAGTATGTGTTCTCTTATTATTTTTAATGCTCCATTTTGGTTGTTGTGCTACTTAGTTCAGTCATCCCCGTCATGAGTTTGCTATTAGGTTGAGCGGTTTGGCATTGAATTCACTGTTTATATCCTAATTGTTGACTTCTACGTTGTGGTATATATAGAATCCCGAGTTAGGCTCCTGTAGCAAGCTGTGAACTTTTGCTGGTGGGGTTTCTTGTTATCTATTTTATAACCTTATTCTAATGGTTATACTGATGTCCGTAGAGTAGCAAGTTTTCTATCAAGTTAGAGTGTTGGAACTTTCACCTCACCGTATGCTGCCTTGTCATGCAAATCAGGGTGATTTTGATCTATGATCATGCTCTTTGAAACAACCAACCTTGACGAGTTAGCTAATAACAAATATCATATTTAAGGCATGTATTAGGGAGCTTTTGGGCTTAATAAAATATTTTGCTCTGTTCAATCTTGTATTTCGTTACAAGTTTATTTCTTCAAGTGCCATATAAAAGCAACCATCAATTTTTTTTTTCCGGAGGAAATCATCTCCTTTTGTGAGCATGAGGCATATATTTTTGTGTTCAATGATCTCATACCTTGTTCTCTTTTCATCAATATAATTAAGAATTGTGTTATGAATTTGATTGATTTGAGTTAATGTGTAAATCTTCTTCGATTGTGCTATTTTAATGGTCTCAATTTTCTCATTTAATTTCTTAGATTTAAATAATTATTTTATTATCATTCAATATGAATTTCTTGTACTATCAGGTTTACAACCATAGATAAATTCTAATTGTATTGGAAGCCTTTGGAATTATGAATCTCAGATCTAAGTTGTGTTGTTTACATCCATCACATCACATAGCTGCATCAGAAACCCATAAGCACTAATAAGATGTCCTCCATCTTATTTTCAAGGCACTAAACAAAATGTTTTGATACTCTCCAAACAAGAACATTCATGATTTTAATATCATATATGCATGTGTTATGTACATACAATAGTCATTTAATCAGTCAAATTTGAACCACATTAGATATATCAAATATGTTCAATCATATTAATTTACAATTATCCAAAAGAAAAAAATTAACAATTTTAATAATAAAGTAACAAAAGAAAACTTAAAAAATTAAGAATACTCGCGAGATTACTGAGAGGAGGAAGCGTGAAGCAAGAGAGTACGAAGAGGAGGAATCAAGAAGCATCCTTAGGAATAAGCTTGTTAAAGTGAATCAACAAGCACTAGTAGCAAGAACTGGTGAGCAAATAAAAGAACATGCGGGGAGAGAATGTGAATATAAAAACTACAAAGTAACAAACTTAGTGCAAGAAAGCATTGAACCAAAGAGTAATGATTTATTGACTGTGAGAAACAGTAAGAAGAAAACAGTTAAGCATAATTATTGCAGCACATGCTGAACCAAACCACGAAATATGAACTAAGACTTTATTTTTGAGTCATAGCCAAGCGTGCACCGCTGAAACATGACAAGGAAAAGTGGCACAACATGCATGTTATATCATGCTCATGCATTTTATAGGAAATCAACACAAAGGGCCAGTGCACCTCTTCGCTTTACTCATAAAGCACACTACTAAAAAAAAATATGCATCAAATTGGTATTAGAGTTTGAGATTATTCAACATGCCAATTTGAAGTAGGGAACAATAACATGGTAAATTAATAGATTATCAAAGAGATATGATTTTAACTAATTTGCAAAAACAATTGGCTAAACTATTGAATAAGAAAACAAATTTGTGAGAATATCAATCAAGTTAACAAGCAAAGTGCAAATTTAGAAACCATTCAATTTTAACCAAATGAACCCGAAGTTGCATATTTATGAATGGGTTATATGGACATGAAATTTCTTAGAATAACAAACAACGTCTTTTGAGCATCGAGTGAGATTGGAAAACTAAAATTAAGGAATGAGCATGGGAAGCAATAAAGAAAAAAAATCAGAAGATTGCCTACAACTATCTGGGCTGAAATGAAAAAACAGCAAAAGTAAAAATATTTGTTTGTTATGTTGTGATCAACAACTTTAATGAATTTAGATAATTAAAACAAGGACAAAATTGTAATTGAGTACATGAACAAAGTTGAAGAATTGCAGTTGTATTCTAAGATCATTGAGGACACCAGAACCACACTAAAAATTTAGGTTTGATTTGAGACATAATATTAAAAGTGAGTGTGGTACCCAAAATTGGTGCCCCGGCCTCCCGCATTTCAAGAGAATCTTAATAGAAAGTTTCAGACCAAATCTTTTGTAAGGTAAATTAGTTTGAAGATAGAACAATATCCAGATATTTTGCCCTTATTTACGAGAAATTTAAAATCTAAGTTCAGGTCTCCAATAAACATAAGCTCATATGGTTAATTATCATTCTCAATGCTGAGAGAGTACTTTCTATTAAAATAATCATTAGAAATGTACTAAGTATCTAACGTATAGTAGCATCAAATTTGATTTTTACCACCTTGCACTTAAAGTAAATGGTGGCAAATGCTGCAAATCCAATCAAGATATCATGGTTTCGTCATCCCATGTTATTGTAATCCTTTAGCTACTTAGTCAGAGTAGGTGGTCAACCCAACATGATTGAAAGTTTCTTGTCGGCAATCATAGGTTACTTCATTCAAGGTACCTTATAAACTTATGGTTAATGTTTGTCCAAGGCGACAAATTCAAATCGATATTAACAAAAAAATGTCATTGTACCCTACCAAAGTATACTCTATGATTCATAGAGTTATATACGCTGGAGAACATATGGGCTCTAGTCATAATCATAATTTAATGGTGCCTATCTGTGCTAAAACAAGCAAGTCAGAGAGCCCCAGTCATAAACGCTCACATGTGATGTCATTTTGTGAAAAAAATAGTTGGTCAAAGGACATGTGTCATGCCCACATGTCCTTACTGGCAGGAGATTATTTAGAATGAAATTTATTAAAGTTCTCGACAAGACACTGAATCTTTGCAAGCTAAAAATATTCTTAAATTTATCACACCTGATAAATGATTGTAAAGGGAATATGGATTTTGCTTTAAGTTACATAGGAGTATATTTCACTTAAGCATTTTAAAATTTGATAAATATTGAATTTTGAATTTTTATTGAATTTGAATGTAATTATGAGCCGAAGAATGCCGGTTCATTTACCTGGAATCGTGAAGAAGGTCTGCCAAAGATGAAGAGCTCATCAATTGGAGAAGAGGATGTTCGAAAGAACGAAGAAGAAAAAAGGGACGGACTCACAATCACAAAGAGGTGCAAGCGGTCCATCGCTTCAAGTTGGCAATGGAAGATGAACCGTTTATGTTGCTTAGAGAAGATGGAGAATTCATCGCTTCGGTCATGAAAATATGCAGGACTTCATCCCTTAAAACTTAAACCATATCGACAATCACATAAGTAAGCTTAGCTAGGTAAGACTACTATTTTTTTTTATACAACGATGTTTAGTTTTCATTCAACTTGTCATATCCATCGATAAAATTTAGTGAGATAATTTAACTTCGTTAAATCTTAATTTTACTAGCTCCATGTGTGAAATGCGGGATATATTTGGCCTTAGATTATCATTATTTGTCAGCAGCCACATACCATGTGCCCTACTAGTAATTAATTAAATATTAAAATTTCCTAATTTGAAACCCTATGTATGTAACATGTGTTGTTATGGGAAAGCCATGGTTGTATGATTTAGATATTACTCAATTAGGAAGATAAAATATTTATGTGTTAAAGAGAATGGAAGAAAAGTAGCTATGAAACCTACAAATCAAAAGTAATTCTATGTCAACTGCTAAAGAATCTAGTGCTCCAAAGGAATTAAAATAACTTTGCATGTTATGAATAAATGAGTTTGAAAATAAAAGTAGAAACGATGAATTTATTTATACTTTAATGGCTATTGAATTGAATAATGATGTGCATCAAAATGAGACTATGTTTAATGTGACTATGTTTAAGGTCGTTGGTCAAGTGTTGTCTGGTTTTAAAGATATGTGTTTCAATGATCTTTCTGGCACATTCCTGCCACTTAAGGACATATATCTATTGATTAAATTCATATATCATCTTTGTCTAACTTGCCACATTACAAAAGAATCCAACAGAATATGTTGGGATAATCAGTCGACTTATAGTAGGCGCACATGTGAATAGGGAAGCAATTGATTCATCAAATAATTATTTTTTATACGTCATGTGAACAATATATTGGACATGATGATTAATGCTCTGATTTCTTCTTAAATTGATTTACTGTTTATCATCAAATGAGAATAAAAGAAAAAGAAGAGTAAAAATGTTTTTTTTTAATTAAAAATGAATTATACGAATGGTGGTGATGTATTTTTATTAAGTAATGCACTCCTCTGTCACTTTTAATTGGAGAGTTTCTTATTATATATTTTAATTATATTTGATCCATAACAAGATGGGATGATCATTTGGAGCCTAAATCTATGCATAATAAGTTGAATTTGAATTTGAAGAAGCATTATTTTGGTACACATTCCTTGCTCTTTTTATGACTTGTTTTGTCTAGTGAAGGATTTTCCATTTATTATAATAAAGTTAATGAAATAATAATTAGCCAACACCTAATAATATTCACATATTCACAAGATTCAAAATTTTAATAGTTTGGGTACTCTATATAGGTAGTTCACAAAGAGATTTAATAATGTGATGGCACCAACTACAAAATGTCATGAAAAAAAATAATATAAATAGCTGATACAGCTATTAATAGAGTATTAAGTTAAGAGGGTCATTTGATTGCCTAATTTCATGAAAATTTGAATGAGGCTAGACAAAGGCATTCAAATTATGAAAGAAAATTCTATGGTATTATATAGGCACTTAGTCAGGATATGATTACTGATGAAGATTAGAACATATGAAAATAATAATGAAACACGGGATTATTAAAATTGAGAAGCAAGATTGAATACTTCATTAAAATCTCCTTGTGTTTTTGCATCTTTAAGGGACAAAGAAATAGTCTAACATGCAATAACACGATTTTTTACACTTACCAATTTCAAGCATACTCTATATGAGGTTTTATGAACGTAGCTTACAGAAGCCAAACATCAACTTTATTGGCTGAATGTATGTATGCATGTATGTTTTGAACATATTGAAACATACCTGAATAAAGTTAATGAAGGTTTTGAGGATGGCCATTGATCTCTCCGTCCTAGTATATGAAGTCCTCCCAACTATCACCTTGCTATCAAAATTTTCATTTATGCTTTCCACTTCTGTCCTATGAGAACTGTTATACACAGTAAACACTGACACAAAAGACACCTTTTCGCTTGTATCAAGATTCTTCTGTGAGCTTGGCAAAATAATCAGATTCATAGCTTTGAGACCTGTGCCGATGAATAGTTATGATGTGATTCTGTGAATTTAAATTCAGGCAGAATACTTCATGAAAAGCTTAGCAAAAATGCATAATGGATATTAACATAGAAAAACAACACAATAGAAATTCATATAGTGCTAAATTGTGTAAAAAAATAAAGGAAAACAAGGGCATATATAAAGCCATAATTGTTGCAGTTTTCATGGTATTTACCATATTGGCAATTTCTCAGACGATTAAAATTCAGCTCAATATAGTAAGAAGAATTACTTCAATTTAACCTTTTAATAGAATAGTCCCCCAAATTCAATCAGATCATACGTCATTTACCTCGTAAAAAAGAAACATAGTCAAATCTAGATCACATCACAGAAATTTATCAAAATTATTATCATGTTGTTTAACATCATCTTTATTTGAAAAACATACATATGGTTAACATTTTCACTTCTAAATTAAAAAGATTGAATGATTTGCCCAGACTGTATTTCAGAATAAAAATTTAATAAGATTAAAGTGCTTAGACAAAAAGGTCCATCATCATTGAAAACGAAAAGCAACAAAGCATTTCTTGTGTCAATGAATGAAATATATAGCAATTCTTTTGGAAAATGTCACATCTTTTCATGACCATGAATCAGCAATGAGAGTGTCTAAAAACACTTCGGGTGGAGAAATTATTACATGTGGGGCTCTGTCATAGAGCTATGTCCGGACTCCAATCCGTGGTTGACACGTGTTTTTTTGGTGAATTTCTTTTTTTGGGACCACGTGGATTTTTTAATAACGCGTGACCCAATGACCCGACCGAGTTTTTTTTTTTTTTTTTTTTTTGCCAGCACGATAAGCCGACCCGGTCTAGAGGAAATATTTTTAAAAAAATAAAGCCTATGCGGCGCATTCACTTTTGAAATCATGCAGAAGTGCAATATTTTTAGGGTTTTGCTATCGAAATATTGTTTTTCATCATCAAACAATAATTGCTCAACAACTTCACTCATATAAGGCGCTCTCTATCTTCAAGAAGGCAAGGTCCATCATCACTCAATCTCTTCATCTAGTTTACTATTTAGGGTTTACGATGACCGTCAAATTTAATTTATAATTTTTTTATAAAATTTAAAATTTATGGACCGTATATATTTCTCAATTATTTCAATATCAACATTTTGAAGGCAAGAACGCCGAATCTAAATTTATTGTTTTGGTTTTCTCTGTAACTAGCATCTCATACACTTTGTTTTACGATCTTCTGTTTTGCAATTGAAACCTACATTTACTATTTTGACTCCACACAGAATAATTTCTTGTTTACAAGCTTGTACTGTTTATATATAAGGCAAATTTTAAACCCCTTATACACAGAGTATACAATGTTATACACACTCTGTACAAGTTTGTTCATGTTGTGTACAATCATGTACACATATATTATTAAAAAAAATATTATTTCAAGCTTCTGAAGTATTTTTATAAGACAAATTAATATATATTAATATTTTTTCGTTGTAAATCCCAAAGGTTAATTTTCATTGCATAACCTAAACATTTAGAGTTGACTGCAACTCTTTGGCAAGGATATACGTGATGAAATCAAGACGTTTTGAAGATGTTAAACATATTTCAATTTAAAAAATTTCCTGCATTTCAGAAAAATTCACCCAAGATCTGCATATTGCTGCTATTTTGAGATTTACCCAAGCAAACATTCATGATCAAAGTACATAAGCTACAATTTACCGCAAATGAAGTGGCTCTAATGACCAGTTTGTCAAACACGGATGAATTGATATATTAGGAAACTGAGACACTAACCAAATATATTGGAATATATATTTAAAATAAAATAAATATCATTGACAAATCAATCTCCCTTATCGTTATTGTAAATATGTATATCAAGTTTTTGTTGTCCAATTTATTTTTTCCAAATAATAATTATAAAACCCCAAAGAGGCTCATTAGTATTGCCTAGAATATAGATGACTTCACAAGTTCAATTAGCCTTATGACAATTAGGGATTTATTAATTATTTAATTTGATAATCAACAAACTTCATAATCATACGATCAAACTGAAGAAATAAGAAATCTCTAATAATCATAGCCCAATTAAATCTTGTGAACTCATCTATATTCTGAGTAATACTAATGAGCTTCTTTTGAATACTATAGTTATTGTTCAAGCAAAGCACAAAGAGAGAACAACAAAGAGAATCAAATCTTACTTTTATAAATTTAAGACATTACTTAGAGAAAACAATTAAACTTCAAAATAGGAAAGAGACAAACTTCCAACGACCAAAACAAAAGAAAACTAGCAAAGAAACAAAAATTAAAAAAAAAGGCTATCCTCAGAACATCCTGCAAGAGGACTCCTCACATGCACCGATTGTAGGAATATATTTTAAAATAAGGTTTAGATATGCAAATCAAAGGTCCACCACTGCAAAGGGATTCCAAAGTCCTTTTAAACTCCTCCAGCAAATGCCACCAAATAGCCAACAACTTTTACCAACGGAACTAGAAGAAAGATACAGGTGGAGTGGAACTTGCGTAGAGAAGAAAGAGGTTAGAGGCCCAAACGAAGGGTGGAGAAGCTCGCAAGCCTTCCAGAGGAGGTGGAAGAAGGTGGACAAAGCTCTCAAGCTTTTCCAAGAAGAACCCGCAGGTTATAGCAACTTTGCTCTCAAATATTCACCCCCCAATTCATCTCAAAGCATCTCATATAAATAGGCAATAGAGGGGAACTAAACAGCCCAAGATTAACTTTAATTCTTCCCATAAATGGAGACTTGAAAAGCCAACAGGATTTAGTACAGACTTTCCAAATGTCACAGAAGTAAGTCACGCCTCCAGCATAGGAAGCCAAGGGACATTTCTCGGGAGAAGAGGGAGGAAGTCACGGCAGCAAAGAAACCCCAAACGGCACCTCAAAACTCCAGGAGGTAGCCACGATTCCAACAGCCAAGCATAGGAAACCAATAGTTTTTTTTTCACAAGTTCCAAAAGGTAAGTTCAATTCACGGTAAAAAAGGTGCCAAAGCTGTAAAGCAGGCAGCCACCCGAAGAGGCAACAACATTCCCGAAGAGAGCAGCAGTCCGTAGGAGAGAAATCCAGCAGAAAACTGCAGCAGCCCAAAAGGCAACAAGAAGAGGAAAAGGCAAGTTCCACACACCCAAAAGCTTGCATACTTCTATAATTTCAGAGCTAAATATCAGCTTATAATGAGCTACACCTCCACTAGATATTAATGAGCTGACACCACTAGAATTTCAACAACTAAAGCTCAAACCGTAAACAGCCAAGGCCACATTAAACCAGCAAACAACTCAAAGGACAAGATGGACCCCAAAGCCAGCAAACCCAAGGTAAGCATAACCCAAACCTTTTCCTACCATGATCATTGGATTTACCACCATCATTGGATAGCATAAAAATAAAACAAAAATAGAAAATATAACTAATATTGTTCATAACAAAAATAATGCAAAAATCTAAATGCATCAATTCCCCCTGGTGGAAGAATCTCATCTCCAGATGAGAAAGCTTCAGTAGTTCTTTCATAAAGCTCCAGATATCGAATTTTTAGATCAGCAACATCTTCAATTTGATCTTCTTTGTTCAAAGCAGAAGTGGAAAGTGGTACGTTTCAACATCCACAGATCACCTATATTTCCTTCATATAAAGCAAGGTCAGAAACATTAAATATAGGAGAAGTTCCAACAGAAATAGGTAGATCCAAGAGGTATGCATTTGTGCCCAGAAAATAAAGTGCTTCATAATCAGTATTTAAAACAAGTTCTCTTTGAATGAAGTAACATCTCCAAAAGTTTAAAGCTTGCACAATAGCATAGAACTCCAAATCATAAGTAGAATACTTAGACTTAGACTCATTCAGTTTTTCACTAAAGTAAGCAACATGTTTTCCTTTTTGACTAAGCATTGCACCAATACCAATATGAGAGGCATCGCAATCAACTTCAAAAATGATTTCAAAATTTGGCAATTTAAGAATGGGAGCTTAACTCATTTTTGTTTTAATAATTTCAAGTGTCCATCTAAAAATTCCCTTTTTCAAACAATCAGTAATAGGAGCAATCAGAGAACTGAAATTCTTTATAAATCTTTGATTGACAATTTCAGTTTGTTCATCGGTTTGAGGAAGATAAGCACTACTAAACTGAAGAGAAGTGCCTAACTTAGCCCACAGAGTTTTTCAAAAGTGACTTAAAAATCTAGTATCCCGATCAGAAGAAAATGTACGAGGGACACCAAGAAGACAAACAACCTCTTTAAAATAATAAACTTTCCAATGAGAGGTTTCAAAATATGATTCATAGTTCTCATAAAAGTACTCGAAGCATTAGAAAGACCAAAAGGCATCACTCAGCATATCAAGCATGTCATCCTGTTTAGGAATTGGAAATCGATATTTAATGGCGATTTTGTTTATTGCCCTACTATCCACACACATCCTCCATGTTCCATCTTTTTTTGGAGTTAGCAAAGCAGGCACAGCACAGGGACTCAAACTTTCTTGAATCAAACCCTTTTTTAACAATTCAGATACTTGTTTAAAAAGTTCAGCATGCTCAGTTGGACTCATTCTATAATGAGGAAGGTTGGGCAAAGTAGCTCAAGGTATTAAATCAATATGATGTTGAATTTGTCGCATAGGAGGCAACCCAATTGGCAAATTATCAGGAGTTATATCAGAAAACTCATCCAATAAAGCTTGCATTTTTTTAGGAATATGAAAAACAATATCAGATTCTTTTCCCAAAATCAAATAAGCAACTTCAAAATGTTTCAAATCATTAGCATTTAAAAGCAGTTCAGGAGAAGTAATTTTGGCAACTGTGTTTTTCTTAACAGGTGAATCCGGCACATTCTTTTGTGGATGAAGAGTAAACTCTTTATTATTTTGCATCAAAGTATATGTGTTTTTTCTCTCCATTGTGAACAGTTTTGTTATCGTACTGCCAAGGTCGTCCTAGCAAAATATGACAAACTTCAAGAGGCACAATATCACAAACAACTTGATCTTTGAATGATCCCCCAATAGATAAATTGACAGTGCATTGTTTAGTGATTGGAACCTCACCTCCTTTGAACCAAGAGATCTTATAGGATTTTGCAAGAGGTTTTGATTTGAGTTTAAGTTTGTCGATCAGTTTTTGAGAAACAAAATTTCCTGAACTTCCACTATCAATCATAAGGGTGCAAATTTTTCCTTCGATAGTGCAAGTCGTTTTAAATATGTTTCTTCTTAGCCATCTATCCTCTTTAACATTTGTTGTCGTTAGAACTTGTCGAATTACTAAAAACTCTTCACCTTCATTTTCTTCAACATCAACTTTTTCTATTTCATTGTCATTTTCATATTCAGTTTCACTTACTTCTTCTTCCTCTGAATTTTCATTGTTTTCAATGAGATTGTTTCTTGGTGGGTTATTTTTTCTACAAATGGCTGACAGGTGACCATAAAGCCCGCACTTATAGCATGGTCCAATTAACTTAGGTTGATCAGTCGGTTTAGTACTCATTATCCCTTTTCCTTTATCAGTATTTTGATTTTCAAAAACTTTAATTTTTAGACCAGATGTTTCCCCAGAGTTTGAGATTGAGATTTAATCCCGCCGGTTGAACGATGTTTATACGTTTCCATGATTTTATTGTGACCCTTTTCCTTTTGATGTTGCTTTTCCAATTTTAAAGCCACACGATAAGCCTCGTCAGTTTTGAGTTGATCTTGGAATATTGTTCGAGCATGATCAGTTGGCAAAAATTTTCCTTTCATTTTCTCCTTCATTCTTTCCCAATTTTGGACTTTTTCTTTTTCCCTTCTAAGTCTATTATTTTGAAAGTTTTTCCACCAGGTTAAAGCGCGACCAGAAAGTTTTAAGCTAGCAAAACTAACTTTACGATTTTCAGGTATTTCTTTCCACTCAAAAAATTGATCCACCTTTTCTACCCATTCAAGAAATTGATCAGATTGTAGCTTACCCTCAAAGTTAGGAACATCAATTTTAATTCCATAGTCCCCATTTTTTTGTTGCCTATGACGATTTCTAGGAACCTCTTCTTCACTTTCAGTCTCAGAAGTTTGATCATTAGAATTAGCATTAGCTTTGTTAACATTCAAGTTCTCAATTTTTTTAGTCATGATATTAATTTGTTGTTGCAAAGTATTCAATTGTTGCATAAAGTTTTGCCAATCACCCGGGTTATTAGCCATTTCAGAGAATAGACAAAGACTCGCCAAACAAAGCCAACAAAAAAAACAAAACCACCAAGGATGAGAACTTGCTCTGATACCAAATTGATGTAAGCAACTTAAAGCAAAGCACAAAGAGAGAACAACAAAGAGAATCAAATCTTACTTTTATAAATTTAAGACATTACTTAGAGAACATAATAGGTTAGAGAAAACAATTAAACATCAGAATAGGAAAGAGACAAACATCCAACGACCAAAACAAAAGAAAACTAGCAAAGAAACAAAAATTAAAAAAAAAAATGCTATCCTCAGAACATCCTGCAAGAGGACTCCTCACATGCACCGATTGTAGGAATATATTTTAAAATAAGGTTTAGATATGCAAACCAAAGGTCCACCACTGCAAAGGGGTTCCAATGTCCTTTTAAACTCCTCCAGCAAATGCCACCAAACAGCCAACAACTTTTACCAACGGAACTAAAAGAAAGATACAGGTGGAGTGGAACTTGCGTAGAGAAGAAAGAGGTTAGAGGCCCAGACAAAGGGTGGAGAAGCTCGCAAGCCTTCCAGATGAGGTGGAAGAAGGTGGACAAAGCTCTCAAGCTTTTCCAAGAAGAACCCGCAGGTTATAGCAACTTTGCTCTCAAATATTCACCCCCCAATTCATCTCAAAGCATCTCATATATATAGGCAATAGAGGGGAACTAAACAGCACAAGATTAACTTTAATTCTTCCCATAAATGGAGACTTGAAAAGCCAACAGGATTTAGTACAGAATTTCCAAATGTCACAGCAGTAAGTCACGGCTCCAGCACAGGAAGCCAAGGGACATTTCTCGGGAGAAGAGGGAGGAAGTCACGGCAGCAAAGAAACCCCAAACGGCACCTCAAAACTCCAGGAGGTAGCCACAATTCCAATAGCCAAGCACAGGAAACCAACAGTTTTTTTTCACAAGTTCCAAAAGGTAAGTTCAATTCACGGTAAAAAAGGTGCCAAAGCTGTAAAGCAGGCAGCCACCCGAAGAGGCAACAACATTCCCGAAGAGAGCAGCAGTCCGTAGGAGAGAAATCTAGCAGAAAACTGCAGCAGCCCAAAAGGCAACAAGAAGAGGAAAAGGCAAGTTCCACACACCCAAAAGCTTGCATACTTCTATAATTTCAGAGCTAAATATCAGCTCATAATGAGCTACACCTCCACTAGATATTAATGAGCTGGCAACACTAGAATTTCAACAACTAAAACTCAAACCGAAAACAGCCAAGGCCCACATGAAACCAGCAAACAACTCAAAGGACAAGATGGACCCCAAAGCCAGCAAACCCAAGGTAAGCATAACCCAAACATTTTCCTACCATGATCATTGGATTTACCACCATCATTGGATAGCATAAAAATAGAACAAAAATATAAAATATAACTAATATTGTTCATAACAAAAATAATGCAAAAATCTAAATGCATCAGTTGTACACACAGAATTTAACTTTATACACACTGTGCACAAAAGGTCTAGAATTTGTATTATACGTAAAGTGTATAAGCTTATAAAATAATAAATCATTCTATGCAGAATCAAAATAGAAAATGTAAGTTTCAGTCATAAAATAGGAGATCATAAAATAGGGAGTATGAAATGTCAGTTACTGAGAAACCCAAAACAGTAAATAGAAGTTCATCGTCCATGTCTTCAAAGTGTTGATATTGATATAATTAGAAAAATAAATATGGTATATAAATTTTAAATTTACATAAAATAAAATAAAATTCATAAAATTAATTTGATGATCATAATAAACTCTAAACAGTAAATAGAATGAAAAGAGCAATTATGGACCTTGCCTTCTTAAAGATAAAAAACATCTTATATGAGTGAAGTTGAAGAAAACAATCTTTGTTCGAAATGAAAAACGACATTCCGGCTGCAAAACCCTAAAATTTGTACACTTTCGTACGATTTCATAAGTGAACCTGACGTTTCGGCTTCTTTTTTTCAAAAATATTACCTCTGAATAAGGTCGAGTCATAGTGCTGACAACAGAAAAATAATTAATTAAATTAACTGGGCCAAATAGTCGGATCACGCATTATTAAAAAAAAATGTGGTTGGAAAAAAAAAATATCACCAAAAAACACGTCCCATATTGGAGTCTGTATATAGCTCTTGGTCAGTACTCCGCACTTAATAACTTCACCTGTAGGAAACCTTAACCTATGCCGGAAACAAGCACACACGACATTCCTTCTCTGCTTCGGCAAACATGGAATTTCAGTTTTGTCGAAGTAAAAACGATAAAGCCAAGTGATCGTTCGTAAAACAGCAATGTTTAATGCCGGCAATTTACCTTCGCACTGGAGTCGTTTAGGCAAACCCTGGCCAGCGGCAGGCCCGAGGATCAAATGGTCTGATTTCTTTGGGAAATTTCTCTTCTGCTCTTGTTGGATCGGTTTCTGATGAAGCTCGAAGACTGAAGAGAGAAGGACACCGTAAACATCTAGATTTATAACATTGGACAATTTTGAGGAGGATAGGGAAGAGAATGTCATACCTGATAGGAGAAGTGGGAGGGTAAATATTAGAGGGAGGAGGAAGATGAAAAGGGTCCTCCAAGCTCTGCAAAGCGCCATGGCGAGGCAGGCGGAACTCTGGCACCGAGACTGACAAATTATTCTGTTTGAATTAGGTTAATCGCATGCAGTACAACGTACAACCACAATGGCTCTTTAGATTAGCTGCACGCGTATAAATTTTTTAGGTTTAGCAAATCCGCAAGTCTTTCGAACTCGTCTTCTTCTTCACAAGCTGCTTTCGCCGTCGATGCCTCAGCGACCTCCCTTCTCGAGTTTCTAGCCTCTTCCCCGTCGAGGGTTTCGGGAATTTTGGGGAGCGGATCTATGCAAATCCAGTGGTTTCGTTTAATAAAATATAACTTAAAAATATTAAATAAATTTTTATTACATTTAATTAAGTAAAAAATATTAATTAAATGTTTATATTTTATTTAATATTTAATTTAATAAATACATAATTTACTATGTTTTAATTTGACAAGATTTAGGCCCGAAGAATTGAAGGCCATAACTCACGGGCATTAAAGAAATGCTCGAAGAAAATTTTGTGAAGTCTCTCAAAAAGGTCAAAATATTTAAACCACTTGATTGATATATATATATAATGCAAATGGAACAATTTGGCATGTGTATAAATAGTTATTTTTTTTTTTTTACATTTAGGCCATTTAAGGCAAACTTGCACGCACAACACATATACATAGACTCGAATCTTAGACCTCTTAGTTGGAAACCTAAGCTCTCAACCAATAGGCCAAGAAGAGCTGTGTATGCGTATAAATATTGAAGTAAATGAAATGAATTAATTTTATATGTTATGGTGAGACAAAAAATTGTTCAATTACTTGACGCAAATAGTATTTAAACTCATATCAATTTAATGTTCTTAAACATAAGTTTAAAAAATCTATATATGAATCATGATACGTCATGCAAAAATTATCTTGATCGAGCACGAATCTCGAGGTAAAATCAGATCAGAAACTTCAAAAATTAAATTCGAGAACATATGAACTCCGATTTCAGCGAGCTTATAGTCAAACTGAGCGTCTCGGAAATACGAATCCAACGACACCAAATTCGACTCAATCCGAGTCTAAATGGGTCCGAATCAAAGACTCAAAGCACTATTGTAAGGTTCAAACCTCAATTTGAGTTCTCAAACGGTCTTCGATTTTAACGATCTTATACTCTAATCGAGCGGCTCGACGAGACAAATCCAACGAGCCTAAGATCACCAAATTCCGACATCATTAAGGCATTCAAACGTTCAACAAACGGTGCATAATCAAAGGATTCGATATCGACCGTCCATTCAAACCACTCCCAATTCGCCCATGATCTCACACCTATTTACGAGCCAAGCCACTCCAGAAAAACTATAAATAGAGCCCTCATTCTACACAAAGGGGACTCAAGTGAAGAGAGAGAAGAAGAAGAGAAGGAGGAGAAGGAAGAAGCTCCTCCTCGACCACCGCCGGAGCTCTTCCTGCCGCCTGAAGACGTCGGAACTCTGTCGGATATTCGGGAGAACGCCAGAATTCTGCCCAACTTCCATGGGATGCTGAAATTATTTCCAATTTACAAGAGAGTTCCCTCATGACGCCGAAACTCCGCCCCAAGTGAAGCTGGAGTTCTCCTCTGCCACCAAAGACGTCGGACTTCTTCTACCCGACGTCGGACCTTCACTCTTCGCCAAGTTTCTACCTAACACCGGACTTCTACCGGTTATCGGACTTCGCTGGACGTCTATGCGAAGATGCATTTCTTTCCATTGCTAGAATTCTACCTATCGCTGTCCTACTGATCTTCTTCGCCAAACTACAATCCTTCCAACCTCCGTCGCCAGCCGACTACGGTCCTCCTGACTTACGTCGCCCGCCGATTACAGTCTTTCCGATATCTGTCGCCCGTTGAATACGGTCCTCCTGACTTATGTCGCCCGCCGACTATAGTCTTTCCTACCTTCGTCCCGCCGACTACGGTCCTCCTGACTTACGTCGCCCGCCGACTACAGTCCTCCGTCGCCAGCTGACTACGGTCCTCCTGACCTACGTCGCCCGCCGACTACAGTCCTTCTAACAAAGCGAATACGTCGATAGTAGCTCTTTGTATTTACATCATGTAATGTACTCCATAAGATGTACATCAAGCTAAGGCCTTCTCCCAAGGAAGGGCCTCATTTGTAATCGACTGCAAATACTAGTGGATTCGTTCAAACTGGGCTAGCCCCTGTGGTTTTTCCCCCTTTTACAGGGGTTTTCCACGTAAAAATCTTGGTGTCTCATAAATGCTAGACCCTCTCTCCTTATCTGATTGCGTGCCGGATTTTCGTACAATGCTAAGACATTAAATATGATATTTCTCTACCGCCGCGAATACTCCTGGACGCAACAAATCATATTCAGGCTTTGTTTGAGATGACTTTCTTACTGCTTTCTTAAAAGAGCATTTTAGTTCAAAAATTTAGTTGAATTAGAAATTTTTATACTATAAAATTGTTTTAGAAATCAGTAAAAAAGCTTCCACAAACAAAACCTCAAACTATATTTGAAAATAAGTTTTGGCATAGTTCAAACATGAATCGAATCAAGCAATTAGAAACTATATTTCAAACCTGATGATCAAACTCTGGGGTTTGAATAAAGTTTAAACCTGGTTCTTTAAATTCAATTGTTCGTATATAGTTTGAATATAGGTTAACCATCTTTTTTTTATTCTTATAGTAGAAACCTAGGTAGGGGTGTCAAAATCTGACCCGACTCAAAAATTTAGGATTTGGGTCAACATGTTTGACATACGGGTCGAGTTTGGGTGACTCGTAAACCCGATATCAACCCGGGTTGACTCTGGAAAGTGATTGCGTCTAGTCGCGTCGTGTTAGTTGTTAGGCCAGCCATCCACGTCAACCCGAAATCAAACCTGACCTTGTCTCGTCACGTCAGGCTAGCCGTCTGAGCTCTCGTGTCATGTGACCACGTCTAGTCGAGTGCAGCCATTGATGCCACCGTGTAGAGTATCGCGAGACCCAGGTTAACAATCGATGTCATGTCCTAGACCGCCACTCACTAATCGGCCAGACCCTACACGTCCGCACTACTAGACAATGTCAACCCCGCACTCGCATGCCACAAAGGCACCACCTTAGCCCGTGTTGGCTTCGCTTGTTGTTGTTTTGTGCCTCGACTCCGCGCTGGCCTCGCCTACCACAGTGTCGCCTCAGCCCGCGTTAGTCTTGCATGTTCGCATCCTGGTTCGAGGGTCAGGTCAACCCAACAATCCAAAAGGGTCAGGTCTGGGTTAGAAATCCTAACTCATTTGCAAAATCGAGTAAGGTTCGGGTTGACTCGTTTAGACCCAGGTCAACTTGGGTTCGACCTGAACCCAGCCCGTCGACCTATTTTGACACCCCTAGCCCTAGGTTTGAAAAAAGAAGTACATACTATAGAATAATATTTAAACCTTGTATTATATATTTAAATTATATTTGAACTTAGAACAAACTTCAATTCAAATCTCATATTATATTATGTATATAATATTTTTGAACTTAGGGTTTTACCCTAAATTTCAAAGCTGTTGTTTGGAACGAAGGTTTCAAACTCATTTCCATCATGTTGGAAGGGAGGGAATGGTGTGAATGCATTCTAGTTTAAATAAAAATATTGTCTCTAACATTTCCTATACGGGATGGAAGGGATCACTTATGCGAGCTGGTTGAAGGCTTCAAGTCAAAATTACAACCGTAAAAACAGAGTTTTAGCCCAATCAAAGTAGCCTAATCTAAAAGTTCATGTTAACATAGAGTGTATCCCTCGTATTTAAATATAAGAGTATTATTATTTGAAATAGAATTTCTGATTTATTTTCTCAAATAAAAATATAAGAGGCTTGTCCAAATATGAGCATTAAGATATATTCTATTATATATGAATAACTATGATTATTCCAAAGCACTCTCATTTAAAAAAAAAACAGAAAATAAAACAAAAGTGAAAATTATATTAAAAAAATCAAAACAAACTAAAGAAAATCTAAATGTGGACGTCATAAGAGTGTTTGAAAAAAAAATAGAAATCAAATATCAGTTTAGGTTTCATTTGGGACCAGCGGCGGATTTACACTGGGGGCACTGGGGTCACGTGCCCCCACTGACTTTTTATTTAAGGCTAATTAAATATATTAAATACTATCTAATTATAACTAAAAGCAGAATTTAGGGGTTTTGGCTCTAAAATTACAGCTATCTGCGATGGAAACCAAAAGGGCAAAACTCAAAAAGTTCAAATATTTGCGACCAGATGGCGGAAGATCAGGCGATCGCGTGGGCCTACATGCTCGGCGGTAAGAATCCGTCACTCCTCTCTCTCAGATTGGACAAAGAAGCCGCCGCTGCTCCCTATCCCTCCCACTCTTACTTCGTCCCCCAAATGGCCAAACCAGAGTGAAATAAAATCTAGAATCTCTCTCTCTCTCTCTCTCTCTCTCTCTCTCTCTCTCTCTCTCTCTCTCTCTCTCTCTCTCTCTCTCTCTCTTATAAGTGTAACTGTGTAAGAATCCATCAATGATCCAGTCATCCAGCCCGTGAAAAAGAGTGTGTTTGTATTTCTACAATGGTGTTCTGCTTATTTTTTTAAATGTTGTCTCTTGGAAATATTTTTTTTTACCTCCTATGATCCAGCCTGTGCATTTCACTGTGGTTTGGATTTTATTCACATATATTTTTGTTTGTTGGATTGTGATTTGTGAGTTGGGTTGTTCTAAGCTGCTGTAGACTTTAATTGTTTATTTATTTATTTTTATTTAGGAGTAGTTTTGAGTAGCATTTAGATTTTCACCATGATTTCTTATCATATATTACTTCCATCAGCTAGCCTATTCCAACCTATTTCAACCATTGTAGTCTGTAGACAATCAGCTAGCCTATGTTATGGAGCAAGTAACATGCGTGGCGAGTTTAATGGACTGAAAACATTAATCATGAAAGAATAAAGACTCGACGGGAGAAATTATAGATACTAGTTAAAAGGAATCTCATAATTTATTGTTCTCAATTGTAAGTTTTTTGGTTTTTCATATGTTTAATCTTTTTTTATGATGAATCAAATGATTTAAAAAAAAATTTAAACCGCCCATGTCGGTCCCAAGCCCGGATGAAAAAGGTTGAGGATTTTTTTACTTCAATGATTTGTGCCCCCACTTGAGAAAAATCCTGGCTCCGCCCCTGTTTGGGACGGCTTTCACACTGTTTCTTTAAAAAAAAAATTAATTTTTACACTAAAAATTTGCTTTAAGAAGCAGTAAGAAAGTCGTCCCAAACGAAGCATTAGTGAAAATTTGATGACAATGAGTTCTTAATTCTTCAATTCATATTCATAAAAGTATGTTTATAACTAATTAGTCAAATATAAACAAATGATGCTTGATTCAATATGACTTACTAATTTTTTATCGGTGTTGTGAAAGTTTATGCTCATTAAATTAATATTGGATTTTTTTTTAGCAAGCAGTCTATTATTATTGTTGATTAACATAAATAATTATATAAGGGCGCCTCAACTGGACCTGTGCTCAATCATCACCGTCAGACCTCCATTCGAAAACCATCATCAGACCTCCAACCTCCGCAACCGCCGACTATAATCCCTTTGACCTCCATTGGTAGGAATCATAAAAAGGCAAATCTAACTCCAAATAAGCTAAGCTCACTCATTTAAATTATGATTGAAGTTTTTCTAACATAAATTAAGTGATCAAATGAGTTGTAATTAAAATAATTTTATAGTCAAAACGAGTGGTATGACGAAACAAATCTAATGAACCCAAAATCAATCGATTATAGTATTTTCAAGGCATTTAAATATTTGATAAACAATCCATAATTAAGGGGATCAATATGGGTTGTACAATAGATTATTTTTTTTATTTTTGTCAAAATTATCGAATTGCTCATTCTAAAGAGCCTATAAATAAGGCTATCTTCCTTGCATATTGGAGAAACTCAAGAGCAAAGAGAGCTAAATAGCTCTATCATGTTTTTTGTCTATCATCGACGATGATTATCACCAATAATCGCGATGTCATATCTATACTTTTGACAACATCTAACCCCGTTGTTGAGTTTTTAACTGCCTTTTTGTGGGTCATAGGTTTTTATAATGCCTATGCAAGAATCAATCAATTGTTTCCAACATAATCCCTCTTTTTCAATCATGAAAATGTGATGATTTTTTTACTTCTAATTCTATAGTAGATTATTGCAACAAGGTCATACCTTTCTAGCTTTTCAACATAAAAACTTTTTCCTTTCTAGCTTTTCAACATAAAAACTTTTATGATTTTCTACAACTTTTCAGTGATGCCCATAATTTAATTTGAAAGAATTTGTTCATTTTATCACTTAATTAATATACTAGAATCTTTACCCAAACAAAATTAATATACTATAATTACTAATAATTCATCAATATAAATAAGTCGAGCAAAAATAACTTTATTTCATGTACATTAAAATATTTTTATATTTATTAATATAAATTTTAATGTATAATATCTAGGAGTTAAATCAATACATCAATTTACTATCATATACTTCAAACTATAAAAAAAAAAAATAGAATAAAAAAATAAAACTTAAATACAAAAATAAAATAAAATATGAAAATCCAAATCAATCTCACTCCATTGGTACATGATCCCTTCTTGAAAAATATTTAAAATCACAAGAGAGCTAAAATATCATTAGGATACCATTGCAATAAATGCAAAAGAATAGAAATTGTATGTATGCAATCAATAAATCCATCTCAATATAAATATGTAAATGTAAAGCCGTGTAGCAGTTAATATGAGCAATACCATTTAATATAAGCTAGCAATGAAAATTAATAAAAGTAATGTAATTCAAACACTGTAATAAAAAACATATAAAATATCAATATGTTATATTATTTTTATACACATGCTAAGTTACAACACAACAGTTTTGTTATATAATATATATATATATATATATATATATATATATATATATATATATATATATATATATATATATATATATATATATATATATATATATATATATATATATATATATATATATATATATACTCTTCTCAATATACTTTAGTTCCTTTATATATCATTTCATGTATATTAGCGTACCTGCCATATTAAGCCAGTAAACACCTAGTTTATTCATTTCATACACCATCAAGTATCAATACATGTACATCTATAATATGCAATGCAGCATGTATATCATGTATTTCTTGTATTATATGTCATTTACCAATTCATTAGTTATATGCATGTGTATCAATCATATCTTTTATCATATTTATTTTATATTAAATCAATTACACAATTTATCATATACGTTTATATCATATGCATATATAAGTAATGTATTACATCTGACTATATGTGATATTTTTCCTACAACAAGTCCTCTAGGCCCTTTGAAACAAACAATAATCAGTCTCATATCATATACCACAAGTTAAATGACTTTCATGTAAGAAGTCGTCACTACCTACATGTCGACATATTATATAATATCAATCAGTCTTTTTATAATTCTATTTTATACACTAAATGTTGAGATTCGTTCACAATGAATTAGGTTGTTAAACCTAAGCTTATGTCCCAGTGGCTAACCAAGAGGGGGGGGGGGGGGGGGGGGGGGGGGGGGGGGGTTAATTGGTAATTAAAAAATTTGAACCCTCTTTTTAAACTTTGGAAATTAAAACTTAATTGTTAGTGAATTTTTTAGAAAAAGATTTTTCAACCACAAGTTGTAAATGATAAACAAAATAAAAAGCGAAAAAGTAAAGAACACCAGATTTATAGTGGTTCGGTCAAAACCAGACCTACATCCACTCCCCGGAGGCACCCTCCGAGTATTGCACTAATACCACTAGTGACTCTCCTTTATCACCCACAGCAAGGCGGAAAAGCCTTTACAAAAACTCTTTCCACCACTACCCGGTGCGCAGTGGCGGAGGGAAGGGGGGCCAAGGGGGGCATGTGCCCCCCCCCCCCCCCCCCCCCCCCCCCCCCCCCCCCCCCCCCCTAAAAAAAAAAAAAAAATTTGTGGCTTCAGCCTATCACCACCTAAAGCAGAACAAGGAAGAGCAAAATTTGTACATTTTATTTCCAAAAAAAAAAAAAGCATGTACATTTTTATAGGTGAGAAATTGATTATTTTATACTCGATTTAAGAGAAAGAAATAATTGGATTAATTTATTTTTCTTAATCAAGACTAAGATATTGATATATTATCAAAAAATTATGTCGATCGAGCACGAATCTCGAGAAAAAAAAATCAGTCAGACACTTCAAAAATTAAATCAGAGACTATTTGAACTCCGATTTCAGCAAACTTATAGTCGAACTGAACGTCTCAAAAATACGAACCCAACAACACCAAATTCGACTCAATCTGAGCCCAAATGAGTCCAAATCAAGGATCTGAAGCACATTTGGAAGGTTCAAAACATAATTGGGATGATCAAACAGTTTCCAAAATTTATTTGTTTATAATCGAATTGAGCGGCTGGACGAGACGAATACAACGAGCTAAAGATCATTGATTTATGATATCATTAAGTTGTATTTTTATTCAAATTTATGCTATGCAATCATTACATTTCCTTTTTTCCTATATTATATATATATATATAAGTTTTAGATTTTTGAAACTTTATTTTAAAGAATCTTGGATAAATTTTAGCTGAAATTGAAACTCACTTAAATTAGCTGAAATAAAAATATTTTAAAGAATGTTGAGTAAAACTCATTTAAATATCTTTCGCTCCTCTCTTGGCTCCAAAAGGAGACCCCTCGTAATGAGACCGCAAACAAAATTATTTTAATTTAGGCCCCCCCCCCCCCCCCCCCCTGAATAAAATTTATGGCTCCGCCACTGCCGGTGCGGCAAAGAACCGTCTTCCTTTTACACTTATCTCCAGTGTTGGTAGAGAACCGTCTGTCCTTTTACACTCTTCTAGTGTGGGCAGAGAACCCTTCGTCCTTTCACACTCTCCTAGTATGGGCAGAGAACCCTTCATTCTTTCACACTCTCCTAGTATGGGCAGAGAACTCGCGGTTGTTCACACTCTCCAAGTGTCGGCATAGAACTGGATCTCCTTGATAGATCTTCTCACAAGAATTCTAGAAGGAAGAAAGAAAAGAGTGAAGTAATCCTAAATCACAAGTAGAGATTATTACCTTTGAACACCAAGCGAAGCCTTCACGCTCCAGTGGTAGGAATCCTCCTTTGAATGCTCCCTCACACTCTCTCCTTGACTCTTCTTTTAATTGGCACGAAGATCAAATGACAAAAAGATAGGGTGGCCGTAAAAAATAGACCTTATATATGAGAGACAAGAAAAACCGTCAAAAAACTGCAAATATTCAAGTCAACATGAAATGGATCGTCCCGTACGATCGTAGATCGTCCTTGATGATTTTACTTAAAGTGTCAGAAACGATCCTTATGTATATTGGTACGAACTATGTTCGTACACGATCATTTTCCCGTACGAACTAGGTTCGTCCGGTACGATCAGTTATACCATAGGTCGGTTCCCTAATAACTACAGGATGTAACCAATTGTGGTAAGTCGGTTCACATCATCCTGGGATGAACTGGACTTCGTCCAGACGAACTTTTTACAGAGGACAACTCGTCCTGGCACGATAATAAATTTCGTCTGAACAAAATTTTTACAGAGAAGAATTCGTCCCAGGACGATTTGGATTTTATCTGGACAAAATTTTTACATAGCCCAAGTCGTCCTGGCACGATTATAGATTTTGTCTGAATGAAATTTTTACAGAGCCTAACTCGTCCTGGGACGAATATAATTTCATCCTGGACGATCAGGACTTAGAAAAATTTCCTCAACTCCAGTTCGTTCCATTGCTTTTACGAGGAGATAATTGACCTGATCGTCCCGTACGAACTAGGTTCGTCCCATACAATCAGTACAAATTTTGTAATATCACCTTAAGTGTGGGGTGTGTTTTTATTCACTCAATTACAATCAATCCCTCTCAATTCAAAGAGCAATTTAAAGCTTCAATTTGCAAAGGATTGTATGATGAATTCGATTTGAAGTCTTCATAGTTTGGAGTTCAATTTTCCTGAAATGTTAGTACACACAAGAGCAAAAATAAATCTTCCAAAAAGTGTTAGGAGATAACTACACATAAAACAATAATATTTGAAATCATCAAAACTATACAAGTTGTAAGAATGTAACACTACAAACCTTATTTAAGGAAAAGTCAATCGAGCCATCCTCTTGTACAAAAGGTAATATGTTCCCGGCCAATATGAACCTGCCAATTATTTATAATTAGTCTTTCTTGCTTTTACTTATATTTCATATGATGTATTTCAAAATAACAAATATCATATACACATCATATGCAATACTCGTAATATATATATATATATATATATATATATATATATATATATATATATATATATATATTTATTTAGCGTGCTCATTAGCAAACATGCATACATTATATTAAAGATATGTTAGATCATTATTAATATTAAATTAGTGTATAATATGTAATTCATGTTCAAATATAGTATTATGACTCACGATCATTTTATACTAAGCATTTCTCTATTCATTTTAATTAAAATAACATATATGCAAAACAAAATAATAAAATTTCAATATAAATCAGTTAACATGTTCAAAGTGACATATCAACCACATACAAAAAGTATATTGTGAAAGTTAACTAGAATGAGAGATATTATTTTTTTATCAAATTCAGGAGAGAGAAAATGAATAAAACTCAAAATAATCGAAAATTGACATTGGTTTAAGATTACTTATTACATTTTAATAACTTGAGCAATAGACAAAAATCCCCTAGAGTAAGCTTTCACCCTCTCTCCCTCCCTTCTCCTTCTTGTCGAAGCAACAACAAATGAGAGGTTTTAGGATGGCTCAAGGTATATTAAATAAGATAGTTAATTTATATTTTAAATGAGATAGTGGATTTATATATGTCAAAATAATCTGACCTAAGCACCTAGCCCACATGCGCTCGCGTAAATCTTTGAAAACATGAGAGCATGGCGCTACAACGCAAGTGTAGCACCACAATGCTCCCTCAACCAATTTGTAAGAATTTAGAGAAACTAAATTTGAGGGTAGTACATTTTCTATTTGTATTTATTTTTTGTACAATACAATGTAAAAGATACACACTCAAACACTAATGTCGTAAAATTTTTAGCATGTAACAATAAGATTCATAAAATAATTAATAATAGTTATAATTAATAATATAAATTTAAAATAAAGTCATTTTAATGTACAAATAAATACTAAAGTTTAGTATGTAGAAAGTGTGTTTTTTGTGAAAATAAAATAGAGTGGTCTACTCATCCAACATACACATTTTTTTAAAAATATATATCTTATATTCTTGATTTAAAAATATTTAATCATATATTCAAGCATATACTCATATATATTAGACTTAAAATTCATAATTTTTTTTTTGGGGAAAAAATTCATAATTTTGATGCGGGAACAAAAAATTCTCACCCATTAAATAAAAATAGATTACATTAATTTTTTTAAATTTTAGCTATATATTTTAAAATATATAGATCATCAATTAAAAAATAGAATTGATTACATACGGCTAAACTGTTATATACTTATATATTTAACTTTTACTTAAAATATATATATATATATATATATATATATATATATATATATATATATATATATATATATATATATATATAATTTAAATATTAATAATAATATTTTTAAATAAAATAAATTGTCCTCTTATATATATCTAATTAAGCTATAAATATTAAAATTTACTTAAAAGTGATTAAAATATAGATATTAAATATATAAGCGATCAATTGGCGTGGGCTGTACCCGACGTTCAGCAAATCAAGAGTCTCTGAAGTAGGGGTGTCAATTTTTGACATGACCCGAAACATGACCCGAACCTGACCCGGAAAAATCCGGGTTCGGGTCAACCCGAAACAGGTCGGGTTCGGGTTGAACAAATCAACCCGTTTTAAAAATCGGGTCGGCTTCGGGTTGACCCAGCAACCCAAAATTGACCCGAAAGTGACACGAAAACTCATATTTGACCCGGAAACCCGAGATTGACCCGTTTTGACCCGAAAATCAAATATTGACATGAAAATTAGCAATTTTAGCTCAAATTCGGGTCATTCGTGTCGGGTCGGGTTGACACGGACTCGAATCGGGTCGGGTTCGGGTCTTGAAACCTGACCCGTTTTTTAAAACGGGTCAGGTTCGGGTTGACCCGAACAGTGCCAGGTCAGTTCCGGGTTCGACCCGAACCCGACCCGCTGACCCGAATTGACACCCCTACTCTGAAGCATCTCGAAGTTGGAATCAATTAAGCTTAACAACTAGTATTTTGGATATTAGTATTTTGGAGGAGTCGGTAATGATGTGGGATGATACTAGCATGCCAATTTTTAAGAATTTCACATCTAAATTTTACTCTAATTTAGAGTTGGTTACTTGGCACGATTTTGTCTGGTATAAGAAAGCTTCTCTTAAGTTTGCATGTTTCACTTGGATGGCTTTGATTGGTAGGCTTAAATGTGCTGATATCTTTATTAGAAAAGGCATTAATGCTTTTGCAGATTGCTCATTCTGCAACTCTCACAGGGAGACTCTTCAGCACCTTCTTTTTGAATGTGATTTTACCTTTTATGTGCTGTTGTTGGTTTTGCCCATTTTCCACAATTTTTTGTTCAGGCTAAATCTGTTTTTGGCCTTTGATTTGCTGGAGTCCGCTTTCTCTTCTTCTCTTTTAGAGAAAAACTTTTGTTTCTCTGTCATGGCTTGTTCGATTTATCATATTTGGAGGGAGAGAAACAATAGACGTTTCTCTAATGCTTGGAGGTCTCCTAATGTGGTTGCGGATAGTATTAAATCTATTATCAAATTGAAGGTGAAGTCTTGGAAAAATATTGATAGGATCAAACACAAATATGCTGACTTTTTTTGATCTTGATGGTGGTGTTCTGGCCTCATGACAGTGTTTTGTTGGAAATGTTGATTTATGACCATGGCTGTTGTGGATTGTTGGAAAGTTTTTGACTGGCCCTTACAGGTCTTTGCTGGCTGGTTTGAATTATGGCAGATGGGCTTTTCTGAGTATTTTTCTGGAAGTATTTTATCAAGGTTGGAATTTTGGGTTGGAATCTCTGCTTTGTTGCTGTTGATGCAGGTTTCGGATAGCCTGCTGGATAGTCTGGATATTATCCTGGGTGACCTTTATGGTTGCCAGGAAAGCTGCTTCGGTCCCTGAGGGATTTTTTTTTAGGACAATGATGATAGCTGCTGGACCATTCTCTCCTTGGACGGTCATTTTTCGACAACCAGGGGTTTTTTTGACCATATTTAGTGATTTCATTCGGTATATCTGTTCGGTTGGCAGCCTGAGTCCTAGATGCTTTGCATATAATACCACATTTTGGTTCTTCATCTATTTTTTTGGATAATTTGGATGGTATAGTTGTGGTTTCTTATTGTCCACATAAGTTTTTTTGTTTTTTTCTTATGTTGGGCTGTTTTTCCTTTTCTTTTTCTTCTTTACTTGTAATTCTTTTACCAAGTAATAGATGGGTTTAATGCCCCAAAATTTCCCCCCAAAAAAAAAAAAAAAAAGCTTAACAACTACGCAGAGCAGTGGAGCTTTTCTGCGGACGATTCTGCAGCCTTCTCCCCCGAGAGGCGTCCCAAGTTTGGCGCCGTCTGTGGCGGAAACTAACCCAACCCTACTTTCTTTCGTACTGCCGGCAATGGGCACTTCGTCATCCCATTCCTCGCCTCCATCTATGGAAGCTGCCGAAGAGCTCCGCAGGAATCGAATCCTATCCAGCAAGCTCTACTTCAATGTGGCTCCATCCAAGGTATCCCAATTCTCGCGCACGTATCTCTCACCTTTTAATTTTTCTTCAATACTTGCCCTGTTCTGGTTGTCTCAGGTTGCCGTCATCTATTCTCCTTCGTACGATATAGCGTTTCTTGGAATCGAGAAACTGTAAGTGTATTTTTCCTTAACGCGTTTAACATGATCATCCGCGCCTAGTTTTTCATATTGCCGGGTGTTAACATTGGCTTAAGTTGTTTACTGTGAGATTGACATTAATGTTGATTGAGCTATTTCTTGCTATCGATAATAAAATCGAGTTAGCATAATCACTCTCATAATCACTCTCTATTACTATTTCTATATACATATATTACTGAATTCTTATGTATTACATATCTAATTATTTATCACTAATATCAACTAATCCAAAGTAAAATATACCTTTTTATACATGTTTTGATGACAATTAAGTTGTATGTGTGTGATTCCCCCTTATTATTAACCAAAATATTTGATTATCAAGTTTAAAGTACAGATGGAGGGTGACTAGGGGGGCTCCCTACCCAATTTTTTCCTCTTATTTTTATATGGACAACAAATTGTAGACAATACAATTCATTTCTATATTAGTTGCATTTTCAGATGCTTGTGCACTGGTTTTTCCTTCAAAGTGATGAATGAGCTGTGAGTCCTAGTAGAGTTTATTTCTATAAATTTGTATGATATAGTATTCTTGCGAGGCATCAAATCTGAGATACAAATATTGGTAGCATTTGCAAAGAGTCATTTACTGACAACAGAATATTAGTTTCTTGCTGTGTATGCATAATTTATTATCCATCACTGGTTATCTGAACTTTTTGGGTATGAAGAAATCATATATATGTTAGTATGGTGTTATTTGACAGCTACCTTGTCATGGTGTTGTTCTAGGGCTATGCAGGCGTAATGTATTTGCATCGCATTAGTGAAAGGGAATGACATGAAGTTCTATGTGAACCAAAGACCCTGGATTGCATGCATATTAATTATCTCTTTATATGCTTTTATCATGACATGAACATTCATGCAGGCACCCTTTTGACTCTTCAAAATGGGGTCGCATCTGCCAGTTCCTGACTAATGAAGGTGTTTTAGATAAGAATAGAATAATAGAACCATTAGAAGCTTCAAAAGATGATTTATTAGTCACCCGGTAGGGATCTTTCCGACCTTTACATGTCGCCCGCCGATCATTATTATTATAGGTCCTCCTGTTTATTAGATAAATTATCAATAAATCTTCGCCCGCCATTAATTCTCAAAACAGGTGCATCCAGAATTATACTTGCGTCGTCTCAAAAGCAGTGTGAATGTTTCTATGATTCTAGAGGTAAATCATATCCATTTGGTTTGATCTTTGAAGTCCTAAAAGCTGTTGAGTTTTTTTTATTCTTTATTTTTCGCTTTTTTAATCTCCAAAGCAATAAGTTTCAAGCTCTTCCTGCCTGTAGATCTCTAACATCACACTTTTATTTCATTATCCAGGAACCTGTAGACAAGAATGTTGGTTTTGCAAAGTCTAAATTTCATGCCTAAAAATTAATATTTTTTTCGATATAATATTTGGGTTGAATAGTTTTAACAAAAATATACACTTTACTAAAATCTTTCATAATTTTAGACTCATATATATTAGACTTAAAATTCATAATTTTTTTTTTGGGGAAAAAATTCATAATTTTGATGCGGGAACAAAAAATTCTCACCCATTAAATAAAAATAGATTACATTAATTTTTTTAAATTTTAGCTATATATTTTAAAATATATAGATCATCAATTAAAAAATAGAATTGATTACATACGGCTAAACTGTTATATACTTATATATTTAACTTTTACTTAAAATATATATATATATATATATATATATATATAATTTAAATATTAATAATAATATTTTTAAATAAAATAAATTGTCCTCTTATATATATCTAATTAAGCTATAAATATTAAAATTTACTTAAAAGTGATTAAAATATAGATATTAAATATATAAGCGATCAATTGGCGTGGGCTGTACCCGACGTTCAGCAAATCAAGAGTCTCTGAAGTAGGGGTGTCAATTTTTGACATGACCCGAAACATGACCCGAACCTGACCCGGAAAAATCCGGGTTCGGGTCAACCCGAAACAGGTCGGGTTCGGGTTGAACAAATCAACCCGTTTTAAAAATCGGGTCGGCTTCGGGTTGACCCAGCAACCCAAAATTGACCCGAAAGTGACACGAAAACTCATATTTGACCCGGAAACCCGAGATTGACCCGTTTTGACCCGAAAATCAAATATTGACATGAAAATTAGCAATTTTAGCTCAAATTCGGGTCATTCGTGTCGGGTCGGGTTGACACGGACTCGAATCGGGTCGGGTTCGGGTCTTGAAACCTGACCCGTTTTTTAAAACGGGTCAGGTTCGGGTTGACCCGAACAGTGCCAGGTCAGTTCCGGGTTCGACCCGAACCCGACCCGCTGACCCGAATTGACACCCCTACTCTGAAGCATCTCGAAGTTGGAATCAATTAAGCTTAACAACTAGTATTTTGGATATTAGTATTTTGGAGGAGTCGGTAATGATGTGGGATGATACTAGCATGCCAATTTTTAAGAATTTCACATCTAAATTTTACTCTAATTTAGAGTTGGTTACTTGGCACGATTTTGTCTGGTATAAGAAAGCTTCTCTTAAGTTTGCATGTTTCACTTGGATGGCTTTGATTGGTAGGCTTAAATGTGCTGATATCTTTATTAGAAAAGGCATTAATGCTTTTGCAGATTGCTCATTCTGCAACTCTCACAGGGAGACTCTTCAGCACCTTCTTTTTGAATGTGATTTTACCTTTTATGTGCTGTTGTTGGTTTTGCCCATTTTCCACAATTTTTTGTTCAGGCTAAATCTGTTTTTGGCCTTTGATTTGCTGGAGTCCGCTTTCTCTTCTTCTCTTTTAGAGAAAAACTTTTGTTTCTCTGTCATGGCTTGTTCGATTTATCATATTTGGAGGGAGAGAAACAATAGACGTTTCTCTAATGCTTGGAGGTCTCCTAATGTGGTTGCGGATAGTATTAAATCTATTATCAAATTGAAGGTGAAGTCTTGGAAAAATATTGATAGGATCAAACACAAATATGCTGACTTTTTTTGATCTTGATGGTGGTGTTCTGGCCTCATGACAGTGTTTTGTTGGAAATGTTGATTTATGACCATGGCTGTTGTGGATTGTTGGAAAGTTTTTGACTGGCCCTTACAGGTCTTTGCTGGCTGGTTTGAATTATGGCAGATGGGCTTTTCTGAGTATTTTTCTGGAAGTATTTTATCAAGGTTGGAATTTTGGGTTGGAATCTCTGCTTTGTTGCTGTTGATGCAGGTTTCGGATAGCCTGCTGGATAGTCTGGATATTATCCTGGGTGACCTTTATGGTTGCCAGGAAAGCTGCTTCGGTCCCTGAGGGATTTTTTTTTAGGACAATGATGATAGCTGCTGGACCATTCTCTCCTTGGACGGTCATTTTTCGACAACCAGGGGTTTTTTTGACCATATTTAGTGATTTCATTCGGTATATCTGTTCGGTTGGCAGCCTGAGTCCTAGATGCTTTGCATATAATACCACATTTTGGTTCTTCATCTATTTTTTTGGATAATTTGGATGGTATAGTTGTGGTTTCTTATTGTCCACATAAGTTTTTTTGTTTTTTTCTTATGTTGGGCTGTTTTTCCTTTTCTTTTTCTTCTTTACTTGTAATTCTTTTACCAAGTAATAGATGGGTTTAATGCCCCAAAATTTCCCCCCAAAAAAAAAAAAAAAAAAAGCTTAACAACTACGCAGAGCAGTGGAGCTTTTCTGCGGACGATTCTGCAGCCTTCTCCCCCGAGAGGCGTCCCAAGTGGCGGAAACTAACCCAACCCTACTTTCTTTCGTACTGCCGGCAATGGGCACTTCGTCATCCCATTCCTCGCCTCCATCTATGGAAGCTGCCGAAGAGCTCCGCAGGAATCGAATCCTATCCAGCAAGCTCTACTTCAATGTGGCTCCATCCAAGGTATCCCAATTCTCGCGCACGTATCTCTCACCTTTTAATTTTTCTTCAATACTTGCCCTGTTCTGGTTGTCTCAGGTTGCCGTCATCTATTCTCCTTCGTACGATATAGCGTTTCTTGGAATCGAGAAACTGTAAGTGTATTTTTCCTTAACGCGTTTAACATGATCATCCGCGCCTAGTTTTTCATATTGCCGGGTGTTAACATTGGCTTAAGTTGTTTACTGTGAGATTGACATTAATGTTGATTGAGCTATTTCTTGCTATCGATAATAAAATCGAGTTAGCATAATCACTCTCATAATCACTCTCTATTACTATTTCTATATACATATATTACTGAATTCTTATGTATTACATATCTAATTATTTATCACTAATATCAACTAATCCAAAGTAAAATATACCTTTTTATACATGTTTTGATGACAATTAAGTTGTATGTGTGTGATTCCCCCTTATTATTAACCAAAATATTTGATTATCAAGTTTAAAGTACAGATGGAGGGTGACTAGGGGGGCTCCCTACCCAATTTTTTCCTCTTATTTTTATATGGACAACAAATTGTAGACAATACAATTCATTTCTATATTAGTTGCATTTTCAGATGCTTGTGCACTGGTTTTTCCTTCAAAGTGATGAATGAGCTGTGAGTCCTAGTAGAGTTTATTTCTATAAATTTGTATGATATAGTATTCTTGCGAGGCATCAAATCTGAGATACAAATATTGGTAGCATTTGCAGTCATTTACTGACAACAGAATATTAGTTTCTTGCTGTGTATGCATAATTTATTATCCATCATATCTGAACTTTTTGGGTATGAAGAAATCATATATATGTTAGTATGGTGTTATTTGACAGCTACCTTGTCATGGTGTTGTTCTAGGGCTATGCAGGCGTAATGTATTTGCATCGCATTAGTGAAAGGGAATGACATGAAGTTCTATGTGAACCAAAGACCCTGGATTGCATGCATATTAATTATCTCTTTATATGCTTTTATCATGACATGAACATTCATGCAGGCACCCTTTTGACTCTTCAAAATGGGGTCGCATCTGCCAGTTCCTGACTAATGAAGGTGTTTTAGATAAGAATAGAATAATAGAACCATTAGAAGCTTCAAAAGATGATTTATTAGTGGTAGGGATCTTTCCTTTACATGTATCATTATTATTATAGGTATGTTTATTAGATAAATTATCAATAAATCTTCATTAATTCTCAAAACAGGTGCATCCAGAATTATACTTGCGTCGTCTCAAAAGCAGTGTGAATGTTTCTATGATTCTAGAGGTAAATCATATCCATTTGGTTTGATCTTTGAAGTCCTAAAAGCTGTTGAGTTTTTTTTATTCTTTATTTTTCGCTTTTTTAATCTCCAAAGCAATAAGTTTCAAGCTCTTCCTGCCTGTAGATCTCTAACATCACACTTTTATTTCATTATCCAGGAACCTGTAGACAAGAATGTTGGTTTTGCAAAGTCTAAATTTCATGCCTAAAAATTAATATTTTTTTCGATATAATATTTGGGTTGAATAGTTTTAACAAAAATATACACTTTACTAAAATCTTTCAAATTAAAAACAAATCACAAATAATATTTTCTTATATAAACCGTCTATTCCTCCTTTAAATGCCAAACCAGCAGATTGATGCATGCTCGATCAAGGGATATGTGAGCTTTTAGATTTCTCTTTGAGGTCTAAAATCAATTGCTAGCGGTCATCGGGAAGGAAGTGAACATAGAAGGCCGATGTCTAGTGTTCAATGCAATGATCGACAATCTTGACCTTGCAACAAATAGAAAATATTGCAGCGACCCTAGTATCTCAGTAACATCAAATTGTGGCATCATGATGCACTAGGTGTCCAAATCCCTTTAGTATCTATCGGCAGGTTGGTTTAGTAGCTTACAAGATGATGTTAGTGGGCTTGACATCTTACTATTCTAGGTTTTGGAAGATGTATACAATAATTGAAGGGAAGGTGGATCAAAAATAGTATATACTACAATATAGGGTGTAAACGAGTCGAGTATCTGCCTAATTGAGTTAAGCTTGTTTAACTCTTGTTGAGCTCGAGCTTGGCTCGTTAACTTGAGCTCATTTAAAAAGCTCAAGCTTGACTCACAAAATAACTAAAAATAATTAGTTTATATTTTATTATGCTATTTTAAAATTAGATTTAAAATATATTTTAATTTAAACGAACTACTTGACAGGCTTATGACCAAGTCTAGCTGAGCTCAAGTGATGTAGAACTAAATGTACGGGAAATTATGCAATGTTAAAATTACATGCCTCGTAAGTTAGAGCAATAATAATTATGTTGGCTTCTAGTGATTTAAACAAGTATCAAAACAGTAGAGAGATGATTAAAGCTTAGGTCAAACTACATGTAAGCGTTATAATCATGAATAATCAATTACAATCAAGATGAGCATAGCATGGGGATTTTCAGAGGAAATTCCTGAATTAACAATAAGATTAGACACTACTTGTATCCCTCACTCATACTCTTGATGTAGGCTAAACAGAGATAGGTTGCACAACCTTCATGATGCCACAAATTAATGGTAAGGCTTAGAAAAATAAAGACTTGGAGGAGAAATTCACCTTTATCAGGATTTGGAAATGATATGCCACTGAGCCGGGGAGAGTTGTTCGTCGATAGCAGTGGTTAGGGAGAGACTAACCTCTCAACATATTCCTCTACGGTTTGATCGATCCTTAGGTTGATGTTGAAGAGCGGAGACTTGAGGATGTTCACTCGCCCTTGATCATTTTAAATAAATCCGTGATCAAGTTTTGGACCAGTCATACATGAGGGAAAACAGATTTTAGTGTTTTGAAGCTTCTGGACAAACAGAATCCTTTTGGATGACAGAACAGCAAGGAAGCTTGCTGAAATTTCTGGACGGAAATCTGGGATTGTTTGGGCAGCTGTTGGGGTGGTTAAAGGGGGGGGGGGGGGGCAGCAGTCTTAGATTGCTGAAATTTTTGGACAGCAACTTCAAGTTGAGCGGAGTTAGTTTAGGATGGGAAAGAGGAGAGAAATAAGGAGAGATTGGGAGGGAAAGGATGAGGGAGTTTAATTTCAGGTTTTGAATTTGAATTTGAATTGGGAGGGAAATAAATTCAAAATTTCTGAAATTAATTTTAACCAAAAGGGGGAAAGGTGATTGGGGAATTGATGGCTTAATTGAGGGAGAGGAAGAGGGGCCGGCCAGAGTAGGAAAGGGGGGGGGGGGGGGGGAAAACAAAGGAAAGGTGTCCACATTCATTGAATGTGAATTTGGAATCAAATCCACTTTAATTTCAGATCTGCACAGATTATGGGGCTTCCTAAAATAAATTAGATCATTTAGGAAATAGTTTGAATTTCAAATTTATTTGAATTTGAATTCAAAAACTTCCCAAGTTAAAGATGTGATATTTTAAGAAAGTAGTAGGATTTGGAGGGAATGGAGGGGCTGGCGGCTAGGGTTTGGAGGTGGGGGTGACTGGCGGCTGATTGGTGGGCTGAGCCGGTGGTTTAGGGAGGGTTAGCCAGCGGTTTAGGGGAGGGGTTGTCCGGAGGTTTGGGAAAGGAGGTAGGGAGGTTGGCGGTTGTGGTGGAGGTGGGGCTTAGGACCGGCGGTAGGGAAAAAGGTTCAGGGGATGGGTGTGGCCGGCAGCTATGGTTTAGGAGGAGGGTTAAGCCGGTGGCTATGAAGGAGATTTGGCCGACGGTGGAAGGAGGAGGGGAATGAGAGAAGAAGATTAACCACGAGCCTGAATGCTTCCTGCAGCTGGTGGGTGATCCGTTTCCCTCACCTAGGGTTCTCACCAAAGCTCTCTCTCAAGCTCACAAGAAACCATTGATGAAATTCACTAAATAATATTCATTACCCTCTCCAAAGGGGAGGAGGGGATATAAATTGCTAATGTTTACAATGTCGAAATAAAAGACACAAATGACCATAAGGGTCACAAACAACTATTCCCTCAAGTGATGGTAGAAATGGAATACATAAATAAATCAAATACATAGAATAAATAAAAAATAAATATGTGTGATCGTGGCCGTATTTAGTCAGCCCCGTCTTTAGTAAATTCTCCATGGTCGGATGTCCTCATCATCGAGCTTATATAATATACGAGCTTGACTATATGCTTGATAAGCTCGACTCATTAGCTTGTTAACGAGTCAAGTTCGAGCCGGCTCGGCTCGTTTACACCCATACTACAATATATTATATTTCAAGTTGGTAAGGTTTTCCATTAGTGTTGTGTTTGATCGGTCCAGCTGGTTCAACGGGACCGGCTTATGCGAATAGAGGTGGACACTTCCACTTCATGTAAATAGCTCACGCACGCCCGGTCGTGCGTGAGATTTTGGAAGGATTTTTGAGGGATTTAGGAGGGGAATTTGAATGTAGGGACTGCTTAGAGATTTCCTTTTGAATTTTATGATTTTTTTTTTTAATTTCTTTGTTTAATGTTAGTTTACATTAACTTTGAATTGTATGCATTAAATAGTTGGTTCTCCTAAGGTTAGGACATCTTGAATTTGGCTGAAATTTGGGATCTCTTAGTTTCTTTGGGCTCTAGCGGTGTTTAGAGATTTGGGAGAGGAAGATCTTCCTCTCGAATAGAGGATCAATTGTACCTTGGTATTTTCCGTTTCCCTTTCATCAAATAATATAAATTATCTACTGTTTCTTGGTTTTGTGTTGATTTTTGTGGAGAATTCTCGCTGTTTTTTGAAGATTGATAGGAAATACTTGATATCTATAAGTGTTTCCTATTATGTTGCTTTTTTGAAAAAAATAGAAAGAGGGGAGGAAGTGAAAGGAGAAGAAAAGAGAAAATATGAAGGAAAATATTTTATATCTTCTTTGAAATAAGGAATCTCCATCACTCTGTGAGGTCGTGAAGGTAGGCTAACCTTGATAATTAGACTATACCCGAACCCAATCAACAATTGATTAATTCTAAGAGAAGGAATGATTTCTCAAACGATTGTGCATACTTTAGATTTTGATAACTTCGATCTAATCTAAAGAGGACTAAGCTTGGAAAAAGTAAAGGGTAAATCATGCTTCCCTGCAAGCTAATCTAAAATCCGCTAAAACAAGCACTCATAATACCAAAGATGAAAACTGCATACTCCAAAGTCATATTGAATTGGTATGAGTACCCTCAAATTAGAGATTTGCCCATAATTTAAACTAATTAGAAGGTTTAAACATCTAAGTAATCTAAGTGAGTTTTGCCAAGGGTTCAAGTTTTAATGACTCAAACTAAACTCAAACAAACTGGGGTCAAAGTGACGAAGATAATTCAATGCATTTAGTAGAACTTGGACTTTCAATGAGAAGAAATAGTGGACCGAGTGCAATTGAAAGAGTTAGACTTTGAAAAGCTTCAGGTTTAGATAACCTGGGCCAAGTTCATCCTAAAGGGAGCTAAATTGTGGAAAATGGAGATAATTCAAGGAATCTAGAACAAGTTTGAATACAAGGAGAAGAATTGGAGGACTCAGTTGAACTTAAATATTTGGATTTAG
The DNA here is from genome assembly GCA_016618105.1 of Dendrobium huoshanense. NCBI lineage: Eukaryota > Viridiplantae > Streptophyta > Magnoliopsida > Asparagales > Orchidaceae > Dendrobium > Dendrobium huoshanense. The sequence goes on along the minus strand of CM028359.1, from coordinate 80,888,431 downwards.
ATAATCTTTTAGATTTTGATATGTTAGACTATGCTTAATCAAAAGGTAGCAAAATTATGGTCAATGGATAAAGTAAGAAACTCAAGGCTTTTAATTAAGTTTAACTTACAAGGAGAGGAACTGAAAACCGAGTCTACCCAAAAGAGCAGAACTTGGAAAGAGCAGAACTTGAGCAAGATTTAGGTTTTGATAATTAAGGCCAAGCTTGTCTTAGATGGAGCTAAATTGGGAAAGCTACCAATTAAGTGTAGTACTTCTTCAAGTATTGCCCATGGATGGGAGATATTGGATGTTCACCGTTGACTGCAACGATATGAGAAGCTCAACCTTCAACTAATCAATTTCACGCTTCAAAGGGAAAACTTGACAATGTCTTACTCGACACAATCTCCATCACTCTTACAAAACCAGCGATCAAATGAGTAATAGACAAGTATAAGAATTGAAATTACTCTAGCAGGAATAGCTTGACTTCATGCTGGTATAAAGAGTCTTCTCCCGGAAGTATTAAAGCACTCAAAAAATTTACATCCAGCAAGCACATGCACAGGAGGGTAAACCTGAAATTGTATTTTCATATTCAGTATTCAATGAATTTTACATGTCCAAGGAATTCCTATTTATACGCTTCAAATGATCCAAAGTAAGAAACTATACAAAGTATATCAAAGTTGATGTAGACAAAGGGGGGGTCAACACTTGTCCAAAATAAATCATATTTTGACTTCCCTTGAGTCTAGTAGTTTATCATATTTGAGCTGAACTTTTAGTTCATTTTTGAGCTGAACTTTAGTTCATTTATTGAACTAAGGGTTAGCTCATTATGAGCTAACATTTTAGTTCATTTATTATCTTTTAATTAATGTAATTTTATGTTTTTTATGTTTGTTTTAATGTTTGTCTCAATTCCAAGAATTTGCTTTTCCCATGAGGTGACTTCTTGGTTTCCACCATGGCTTTTTGTTTTTTCGTGTATGCCTCTTGAGATCTCACGGCTGGGCTCCTTCTCCCGTGGCCGTGGCTCTTTGGTCCGTGCGGTTCCTTCGTTTCCTGTGGCCGTGGCTCTTTGGCCGTGCGGTTCCTTCGTCTCCCGTGGCTGTCTCCTTGGTTCTTGGTTTGGGTGTTAAACCGAGAGCTTGGGGGGGGGGGGGGGGGGGGGGGGGGGAGATTCCCATGCTTAGTTTTATGTGTTAGAATTTATGTATGTGTCCTTTTGTATTCCCCTTTCATACCTATAAATATGAGGGGTTATGTAATGTTTTGAATAGTTGAATGAAATGTTATTTTTGGAAAAGTGTTAACCTGCGGGTTTGCTTTTGCTTGGAAATCCTGCGGGCTCTTTCCACCCTTCTTTTCTCATCCCCTCCGGAAATCCTGCGGGCTCTTTCCAACCTTTCTTCTCGGGCTTCTAATCTCTTCGTCTCTCCGCAAGTGCCACTCCACCTGTATCCTTCTTCTCCAAGTGCAACAACTTTAGGGTGTCTTTGAGATCGAGTCGAGTTTGTGTTTTTAATTTTCTTTTTGTTTCTTTAATTTGAAATGTAAGAGTTTGTTCGTCCTCTTTTCTCGTCTTTAGTCGTTTTCGTCCGTAGAAGTCCGTCGTGTTTTTTTGTGGGCGAAGGGTATAGGCTCCCTATATCTTTTGTCTACATTAAAAGTCTACTTAAAATAACAGGTTTCAATTAATTTTAGAAGTAGAGATCCTACCATAGTTTAATTCCTGAATTGCAGTAGGAATGCATCAATAATAGGAAGGCAAATTATGTAAGCAAATAGATGACCAAGGAGCAACGCGAGACTTTGGTAGAACTGGTTAGGGAATGGGTTACAGAATGAGGTTGTGGTAGATTTGAAAATGCACAGGGACTAATGGGGAAGCTAACTGGTAGTAGTGGGAGAAGACGATACACAAAAACTGCTTGAGGCATGTGCTCGCACGTTTGCAAGCCCTCTCTTTCTCTTCTATAAGATTGTTGGAAATATTTAATGACAACGACATATTTTGTACTTATATAATGAGATCAGCATGACTATAACTTGCAATTCCCTATTAATAAAATATTTGCGGGACATTTAATCCACATAAATCACACATTTATTCTTTACAATAGAAAATTTTGAAGAACAACGTAAATAAATAGGTAAGAAATGCTAGACTTGGAAGATGATATTGTAGCTCTGTTCTTAGTGCAAAGTCGTTCCTTTTGTGCAGGATGTGCCCCGCTATTACTCTTAAAGTTGCTTTTGAGTTGCATGTTTTGCTTCCATCGTAGCAGGATTATTTGAAAGTTTTGTCGAAACCTCCATTAGCGCTCAAAATAATATAAAGCCAAAACTATATAAGAATGAAAAATAATTTTTTTTAAATTTTTTGTGAGAGAGAAAAGTTATTGCATATCTGTGCAGGAAATGGAATGACACGATTTAGATAGTTTTAGTCAATGTGTTATCAACTGAATATCACAAGCTTGATAATAGAAATCCTGAAAAAACATGCCACCAAACATTTCTTAAGCTGTGAATGAAGACGTATATATGATGGAATTGGTTTGAAACTTGACCAATTCAATAATGGGAGAAAAACATGGAATAATGATTTTTTTATAAAAATTTTAAACCCTTTTAAAATACGTTAAAAAAAGAAAAAAAATGATTATTGTGTTTTCAGCCTTTTGCATTCTTTTGCTTGATATATCATGGTTATGTTATGGAGTATACAAATAAATTGTGCGTTAAGAATCTTGTATTATCCTTAGTCTAAAGGATATTTTTCTGTACCGTCTGCTAAATTATTTTCTCATCATATTTACTCCTGCATTTCTTACAAATTACTCTGCTGATTTATTTACTCTATAATGCATTATGGTCTTGCATCATACATTCATGAGCATATGGTTTGTTATTTGTATCTTAAAATAAAACATATGAGCATATGGTTTGTTATTTGTGAGCATATGGCATCATACATTCATGAGCATATTGTTTGTTATTTGTATCTTAAAATAAAACACTTGCAATTATATTCGAAACTTTCTTTAGTTGAATATTTGAGTGAATCATTTGAGTAATAGTAGTATTTAATTCATGTTTCTTATTTGAAATGTGTATAACTTGAATATCTGATCCTATTTTTATTAGGTCCCTCCTGTTGCAATGCTTCCAAATTGCCTTGTTCAGCAAAAGGTGCTACATCCATTTCGCATGCAGGTCAGAACTCTTGCATAAGCTGTCTCATTTTAGGAATTCAAGCTATTGAAGTTACTTGATCAAAATTTTAGGTGGGAGGTTCAATCTTGGCAGCAAAACTTGCTAAGGAACGTGGTTGGGCTATCAATGTGGGTGGCGGTTTTCACCATTGCTCAGCTCAGAAAGGCGGTGGCTTTTGTGTTTATGCTGATATTACTCTTTGTATACAATATGCCTTTGTTCGCTTGAATATTTCCAGGTTAGCAACTTCTGAAAATTTCTTACTAGTTTTAGGTGCAATTTATCATCTTTCCAATTCAAGTTGTTGATCTGCAGGGTTATGATTATTGATCTTGATGCCCACCAAGGGAATGGCCATGAAACAGATTTCAGTGATGACCGTATGTTTTCATTTGCTTGAAGCATGCTTGCTGTTAAAACTCAATTCCACTGATTTTGCTTTCGTTCACAGGAAGAGTTTACATAATGGACATGTACAATTCTCAAATATATCCTTTAGTAAGTCTTCTAGCGCCACTGAAGATTGAAGAACGTGTATGATTGATGAACTTGACATGTCCTTTTTGTATCCATCTTACATTTAGCCAAATAGTAGATCAGTATGGATTTGGTGGAGTAGGTTTAGATTTGCCAAGTACAGTGCTTTTCTGCAAGAGTTGCTTTTGGATTGGCCATCATCTTAGATTGATTGTGCTCTAAGTACGTGGCATATCCTTCTTACTACGCAGCACGTTGAGTTAGTCAATGCTTTAGTCTGTTTGTATGGTAAACTAGCCAAGGATGAGATTGTAGCTGGGATTAACATCTCAGTGAAAGAAATACGATCGTGTTACAGCTTTGCCTTTTTTAAGATTAAGCTACGTAGAAGCAATAAGAAAAGGGGTACTTGCTCTCTGACCAAGAGGATTTTGGGATCTCCCTGATAAAGAAACATCTCAAATCTTTTGGTTTTGAAAATGATGGCTGCAACTTTGAATATTTCTTATTTAGTGGCAGCAAATTCTACTAAAGGTTTTACCTTTGTTTACATCCTTGATGAAGATGGAATACTCATGACAGAACAATCCTGGGCAAATTATTGGGTCAGGTGACCGGAGGCGAAAAATAAGTTCGGACATCCAATAAAAATTTGCCGCGTCACCTTGCGCTTTAGTTGCGCTTTTTGACTTGCGCTTTAGTTGCGCTTTACCTGCGCTTTACTTGCGCTTTACTTGCGCTAAATTTAAAATAATATTTTATTAATATCCGGACCTATCTCTGCGTTTGGTCACCTGACCCAATAATTTGCCACAATCCTGACCCCTTGAAAAAAAAAACCATTAAAATAAAGCTGTACCAAACGTTTTAAAAGAATAAATGAAACAACAATCATAGTTGTTATTGTCAACAATTCCATTAAAGCTTATGTGTATCACAAATTCCCATGAGATGATGGCCCATGTCTGGTTTTCTCATTGTTCTGTCTTACTTATGGCCCAACTTCTTGCAGAACGTTGGTAAGGCTAGGGCAGGGTTTAAGTCTGATTTATTTTGCTGTCCAGACCCATGATTAATACAATAAAACTTACATTTTCTTGCTTTTTTATATTTAGAAGATAAAAGGACTTAGCATTAGTAGAGAACACAAAGTAAATATATGATGTGCAATTAATTTTAATGAGCATGGTATAAAATATTTATCATTCCATTCTACTAAAAGATAAAGTGATACCCATATGTTATAGATTTAGTACATTGGATCTATTATATTGAAGAATGTCATTTTTAGTGAGGATATTACTTTTAGAGTTTAGTCTGGATGTTTAGAATGAATATATATTTTAGGATTATTATGTGATAAAAGAATATCATAGAAACTTGAAAATAAATTCTATAAAATTACAATTTGGTTGTCTATGTTTAGATTCATTGTGTCGGACAATCTAAGAGTCAGTGATATGCCCAATTGAGTTTGATAAAAGTTAAAATGCTATGATGGATGTGTGATAAAATAAAAAATTATAGCTGAGGAATGACTATATAAGAAAAACAATGGAAGTAGCTTCTCTTGAAGATAACGTGGTGGAAAATAGACAAGTGGTATGACATGTATAAAGGATAGAAAATATGCATTTAAGATTGACAAATGAAACTTGTATTGAAAAAAAAAAAAAAAAAACTTGTATTGAAGGATTATGAAGTAAGAGAAGCTGTAAATATGATTAGCAGAAGATGTTCTAACATCTATTACAATACTCATTTGGAATGAATGGAGAATGTAGATTCATGAAACCAACCTTTAATAGCTGGGATAAGGTTACTTATGATGATGGTAACTATATAATTTCAAGTGCTATTGCAATAAATTTTATTAGTTAAGTGTATGCAGAATACCTGTAAATATATTCATTTGTCTTTCCAACAAAGCATGTGCTTGATAAAAATCATAGGGTATTTTTTTTTATCCTTTATGATATTCCTGAAATCTGAGGTGAGTCAGGTCAATAATTTGAAGGTGACCTTATTTGATTTGGTGAATAGTGCTTAGGCTCTCAATTTGGCAATAATTCAGTTTCATTTCCTTTTTTCATCAACATGACATCAGTGTAATGTCCCCATAGTTTTCTTTGCTGCAATTTTTGGCAGTACTGTCTGTAATACTAACCTTCCTTTATATTCATGTTATAGTAACTACTACAATAGCATCAGCCTTTCCTTAAATTCTATATATAATTTCTAATTTGAAGTTTTGAAATAGCTAAATCTCTGTTCAACTTCAGGATTACGAGGCAAGGAGGTACATTGATCAGAAAATAGAGTTAAAGGTAAGTTTAGTTTAGGGCAAAACGTAATCTGTCCTTGCACTTTTATCCTTCAACAATTTGGCTATTTTTCCTATTTTTTCTAGAAGCATATATTTGGACCTTCTTCTTACTAAAATTGGAATTAGGTCTTTCATACTAAGGTGCTGTTATTGTCGGGATAAAAGTCAAAGTTACTCTTAGCTTTGAGATTGATGAAGGTGGAGGTTGTAGGGATTTGTTAGCTCCTATCATCATTATTCTCTCTCTCTTTCCCCCCTCAGGAATCCATATTGCAGATATGAACAGCCATGGAGACGTTGGGCTCTTTTGTGTCTACCTATGGTAGATCATGCAACAGTTTTGTCTCGATAGTCCTCTTCTAGCTGCCCTTATATTCGTTTATTTGATTGAGAGTTGTTTCTGTTGGAGAATTTTTGTATCCTCAAACGGATTGCATATTTTATCATCGAGTACGGCATAAGAACATGACATGTTACCCCGAAGGGTAAAAATATCATTTCCTTATGGACTCAACTATAAAATTTACAATTATTAACAGAGATTCTCCCACTCGATGTTTGGTCGAGCGGGGTTTATTTATTTCTGGGGTAAAGACATCCCATAGGGGCAAGCTCCTATGGTTAATTACATCCCAAGTTTTGACTTGGGAAAACTTTTGATTAAACAAGTGGTTTTGCTTGTTTTGAAAGTCACTTAAGTATTGGCTAAAATTTTGATTGTTTGAAATCCAAGAAAGTCTTGTTTAAAGGTTTTGGCCCTTTAGGAATTTCAAGGAGGAATTGATCAACTTAGAATCAGATTTTTGGAGTGAAGTCCAAGGGAAGGTGAAGTATGAGCACTTGATTCTGGGGGACACTCAGAGGTGCTCAAACTATCCTATATTGGGCTTTACATTTTAGAAACTAATTTTGGTTTAAGTTGATATTTTTATTAGAAGATTGGGGCTTACATCTCAACAACACTTGTTGGAGGAATTGCCAGAAAGATGAGAACTTATAAGGTGATTTGGAATCAACCCATGCCTCAGACCCTAAGACTAAGGTGAGGACTACCGATAGGTAGTGTCTCAAACCTAAATCTAACGAGTGCAAAGAGGCTTACAAACTACACCTCACAAGAGGTATAGCCTGCCCGACCTCTGAATTTGCTGTCCCGCCTGGAAGGGACTACCAGCTAGACTCACGTAGTCGCTTTTAAAATCATGCAATCTGGTCTTAATGCAAATGTAGAGTGAAAATATTTTTTTTTATTTAGAAGGTAGGACTTATAGCTTGGCTTTGAGGCCAAGATGCCTAAGTATGTCGGTATGCATATGTTGACTCACAAAAAGAGGGATTTTTGTTATGTAGTTCTTAAGTGGAGGCATTCTATATGTGACACACTTTGGCTATGCATGATTGTTTTAAGTTTTGAAAATTTGGCTCTTTGAAAGGAGTCATGCACTTTTCTTTTATTAGGAAACCATGGAGCCTAATTTTATTTTTAGGTTGTTTACATTTTAAAAGGGTAAAAAATTTATTTTATTCTAAGAGCCTAACGCAACAGAGTCCAGGCCACACCCAAACAAAACAAAGAAAGAAATCTATGAAAAAGATGCATTTCTATTACGCACACAGTAAACAAACAACACATGCTTTTGTATATAAATAAAGTGCAATAAATATAGATAGAGTGCAAGTTATTACAAGTATGTTTGGCAGCTGAGTTGCCTGCCATTATACAACCCAGTCAAATTTACAGACTCTACTTGTGGGGGTCTTCAATCTTTAATCTTCAGAAAAGTCTTTGGCATTCATCTCCAAAATGGTACATTCTCCTTCGATCCTCCCTTCTTTTTAATCAAGCCCCACAAGTTTTACATCCTAGATCTAATCAAATATATGATATGAAATAGAAAAAGACTCAAATATGCAAAACAGAGTTAGGAGGCAGTTTATATAATAAACATATAATCATCCCAAAATTGACATAGCACTTAGAGTGCTAAGTGCTAGGCCCCTGCCTTTACCCTCTTGGCCATGCCTCTTGGGGGGTTTTAAGCAGCGCCTGCAAGCAAATAACATTATGATAATCATGATTTAATTTACCCCCCTTTTAGACATGGTCACCTGCACAGAAAAGCATGTATATCTTTTTATACTAACCACTTAAGGGCAAGTGCCCACAACGCAGACAATCCAAAAGTCAATCATTCCACAACATCAATCACATGCGCACAAAAAAAAAAATTCTAATCCTAGTATGCCTAAGGGGTTGTGCATCTAAGTGTGTGAGGCTTGTGTGGTATGTCACACTAAGGGTCTTCCAAGAGTTTGGGTCTAAGGAAGAAGTGTCCAAAATTATTATACATGAGGAGATTTGTTAACTTTGTGTTGTTAGCAAATGGAGAGGGGACTTTCTATTTACTATTGCATGGTGTTATTGAACTTAGAACCATACTCTAAGTTCTTTCTTTCAATTGTTTGAACCTAAGTTTAGCAATTGAACATCCCGCTTAGGCTTGGGATCTAAAACCTAGTCTTTTCTGTCCATTCACTTAACCCAAGATTAAGTGAATGATTATCCCTCTTTGAATACCAAATATTCAAAGGCCTTCTATGAAATTTTGTAACTTTCTAAGTTACATTTTTTTCCTTCAATCCCAAAGTTGTAGGATGCTTATCTAATCTTTTATTTATTGGGTTATAAACCAATGAGTAATCCCTTAGATATAAGATTCAAATCATAGTCTTCAACATTTTCTTAGTCGCTAAATAAGTAAATGAAGGCTCCTCCTTGGATACCAAATGTCTAAGGAATTTCTTTCAACATGCAATCCAAATGTTGCTTGTTGTTTCTCTTTTCTACAACTTAAGAGTTGTAGAAAGTCCTCTCTTAGGCTAAACTTGACTAGGTTTTAATTCAAGGTTGTGAAAATCGGACCGGACAACAAACCGGAAGAATGAGAGGTTCATGGTTCGACCGGTTCGAATCGGGGTCGAACCGGATGACGTAATAAATAATAATATAATTAAAAGTAATAAAATTAACATAATAATAATGATAATTTATTCATAAAATTTTTATAATTCTAAGAATTTTTAGACTAAAAAATAAATAAAATTCATACATATATAATATATTACATAATTTTAAAATTAAATATAAATAATTATTATATGTATGCTATATATTTAAATATAAATAATTACTAATTTTAAATTTAAATACAAATATATTCAATTTTTTATTTTAATTTATATTTAATAAAAATTTAGTTTATATATAAATATATTTATTTGATATAAATGATTGCTTTATGTTATATATTTATGCATAATTTACATATATAAATTATATATAAATTTTACATTATAAAACTATATTTATAAAGTTTAACAATATTATTTTTTAAGAATTTTATTTTTCTATCATTTAATTTAGCATTTAGAAAATGTTTTAGAAAAATGATAAATAATTATTTTTATTTAAATAAATATATAAATATAATTAATAATAAATTTAAGAAGTTTAAAAATTATTATGATTATTTTTTATTTGAATATTCTACAAAAAATTTTTTCAACAAGTTCTCATTCAAACAAATCTAATGCACATTGTTGAATGTTGAAACAAAAAATAACTAGTTCTTTAGTCCCACATCACTTAGGAATTCTAAGTTGTGTTGTTTATATATCTTTCCTTGTACTTGTGCTTTAAGAGCTTTCATGGTATTATGGCATCATGTGAGCTTGGTTATTTATATTTAATTTACAATATAATATAATAAAAATTTTGAATCATATTATGAAATAAGATATATGATATTTATATTAATTAAACATTTTATATAAAAATAAAATATTTAAATATATTATTAGTTGAACCGGCCGGTTCTTAAAAAACGGACCGGTTCAACGATTGGCCGGTTCAACCGGCAGTTCAAGCCGGTTTTGGCCAGTTCGTTGTTAGCCCGGTTCTTAGATAGGACCGAACCGGCTGTAAGACCGGTTCACGGTTGAACCGGTCGAACCGGCCGGTCCGGTCCGGTTTTCAAAACAATGGGTTTTATAGATTCCAAGCCTAAGCGAGATGTTCAATTATTAAACTTAGGTTCAAACAATTGAAAGAAAGAATTTAGAGTTTGGTTCTATGTTCAATAACACAATGCAATAATAAATAGAATGTCCCCTCTCCATTTGCTAACAACACAAAGTTAACAAATCCCCTCATGTATAGTAATTTTGGACACTTCTTCCTTAGACCAAACTCTTGGAAGACCCTTAGTATGACATACCACACAAGCCTCACACACTTAGGTGCAAAACCCGTTAGACATATTAGGATTAGGATTTTTCTTTGTGTGCGCATGTGATTGATGTTGTGGAATGATTGACTTTTGAATTATCTGCGTTGTGGGCACTTGCCCTTAAGTGGTTAGTATAGAAAGATATACATGCTTTTCTGTGCAGGTGGCCAGGTCTAAAAGGGGGGTAAATTAAATCATGATTATCATAATTTTGTATGCTTGCAAGCTCTGCTTAAATCCTCCTAAGAGGAATGACCAATAGGGTAGAAGCAGGAGCCTAACACTTAGCACTCTAAGTGCTAGGTCAATTTTGGGATGATTATATGTTTATTATATAAACTGCCTTCTAACTCTGTTTTGCAGATTTGTGTATTTTTCTATTTCATATTATGTATTTGATTAGATCTAGGATGTAAAACTTGTGGGGCTTGATTAAAAAAAGGGAGGATCGAATGAGAATGTACCATTTTGGAGATGAAAGCCAAAGACCTTTCTGAAGATTAAAGCTTGAAGACCCCCACAAGTAGAGTCTGTAAATTTGACTTGGTTGTATAATGACAGACAACTCAGCTGCCAAACGTACTTGTAATAACTTGCACTATATCTATATTTATTGCACTTTATTTATATACAAAAGCATGCGTTGTTTGTTTACTGTGTGCGCAATAGAAATGCATCTTTTTCCTAGGTTTCTTTCTTTGCTTTGTTTGGGTGTGTCCTGGACTCTGTTGCATTAGGCTCTTAGGATAAAATAAATTTTCTACCCTCTTAAAATGTAAACAACCTAAAAATAAAATTAGGCTCCATGGTTTCCTAATAAAAAAAAAGTGCATGACTCCTTTCAAAGAGCCAAATTTTCAAAACTTAAAACAATCATGCATAGCCAAAGTGTGTCATATATAGAATGCCTCCACTTAAGGACTAGATAACAAAAATTCCTCTTTTTGTGAGTCAACATATGCATAACGACATACTTAAGCATCTTGGCCTCAAAGTCAAGCTATAAGCCCTACCTTATAAATAAAAAAATAACATTTCCACTCTATATTTGCATTAAGATCAGATTGCATGGTTTTAAAAGCGAGTAGGTGGGTCTAGCTGGTAGTCCCTTCCAGGCGAGACAGTAAATCTAGAGGTCGGGCATGCTATACTTCTTGTGAGGTATAGTTTGTAAGCCCCTTTGCACTTGTTAGATTTAGGTTCGAGGCACTACCTATCGGTAGTCCTCACCTTAGTCTTAGGGTCTGAGGCATGGGTTGATTCTAAATCACCCTATAAGTCCTCATCTTTCGGGCAATTCTTCCAACAAGTGTTGTTGGGATGTAAGCCTCAATCTTCTAATAAAAATATCAACTTAAACCAAAATTAGTTTCTAAAATGTAAAGCCCAATATAGGATAGTTTGAGCACCTTGATTGTCCCTCAGAATGAAGTGCTCATACTTCACCTTTCCTTGGACTTCACCTGAAAAATCTGATTCTAAGTTGATCAATTCCTCATATAAATTCCTAAAGGGCCAAAACCTTTAAACAAGTCTTTTTTGGATTTCAAACAATCAAAATTTTAGCCAATGCTTAAGTGACTTTCAAAACAAGCAAAACTATTAGTTTAATCAAAAGTTTTCCCAAGCCAAAACTTGGGATGTAATTAACCATAGGGGCTTGCCCCTATGAGATGTATTTACCCCAAAAATAAATAAACCCCGCTCGACCAAATATCAAGTGGGGGAATCTCTGTTAATAATTGTAAATTTTATAGTTGAGTCAATAAGAAAATGATATTTTTACCCTTCGGAGCAATATGTCATGTTCTTATGCCGTACTCGATGATAAAATATGCAATCCGTTTGAGGATACAAAAATTCTCCAACAGATTTTCTGGCGACTCCGCTGGAGAGGATGTCTCTTTTCATCTAAACTAGTGGTTTTCAATTAGTCATTTCAAATATTGGCTAAAGAGCATTTGCTAACCACCTGCAGTTGTCTTTTGATCAGTCTCAATTTGCTCCAGGAGATCTGATAAAATTTGGACAAGGTTTCGAAGGTGTGGAGGTCCTTTTTCAAGGCCTAACCCATTATGAAATGAAAGTCTTAGAAAGCCAACCTCCACCTGAGAGGGTCCTTGAAGTCAGCTTACCTGTTAGGGAGAGGTCACCTCCTCAAAATAATAGGAAGAGGGTGGCTGAGGTCTCTCCAAAAGCCTTAGCCTCTCAACCTTCTGCATTTGGTAGGTTGACCTTCCCTAAGGTTCAAAAGTCCAATGAAAGACAAACAACCTTAACTCCAGTTTTGCCTGAGCAGATGACAGTTGAGAGACAGTGTGAGACAGTTCAGTCTTTAGCAGTTGTCCAAAGCCACTCAGAGTCTGAGAAACTATTTCAGTCCAGTCAATATGAAGAAGGGACTAGTTCCACCTATGTTCTGACCAAGTCTCAAAGAAGAAATAAAAACAAAAGACTTAGAAAGAGGTTGGAAAAAGAGGAGCAAGCTGAGTTAGAGGCTGACCTGATGAAACTCTCTCCTCTTGTTGATGGTAGTGAATTTTACCCTCTTTCTATGTTTAGGAGCTAAGAAGATGTTGAGAAAATAATTGCATGACCTCCAAAACCTTTAACTAGAGTTCCCAAAAGCACACCCGAGGAAAGGGTAAAGCAGTGGGAGAATGACATCAAAAATGTTTTTCAAAGAGTAGCTTATAGAACCCGCTCAACAAAAGAGAAGGTAATTAAAGCTATGAAAAATGTGATTTGCAAATGTGTTGATACAATCCTTAGGGAGAACAAAGATCCCAAGGATAACAAATTGATTGTTCAACCATCACAAAAAGACATGCAATAGTTTGCCCGATAGCCAGCTGTATCAGCATTGGTGGATGACTATGATTTTAAACCTCGCCATAAAAGAGCAGTCAGTGAGCAGATAGTTCTAGTTGACAATTCAGCAGTTCCACCTAAGATCTATGGCAGACCAAAGGCTGATTACCCTGATTGCCAAGTGGTCCCTCGATCTTCTTTGTCAGTTTCTAGTAAATCTGATATACCTACTAGGTTTAGAAGGTCTCCTAAAGAAAACAAACCTTCTAGTCCTCTTGATGAGCCACACTCTGGGGGTCACATTCAGACTCCACCTTTAGATGAGGTAAATGTTGGACGCCATAAAAGATTGTCATTGAGCTTGAGTCACTAGACTTAGAAACAAATCAAGTGATCTAAAACTCTTTCTTTTGGGCTCGACAACGCTCGACGGTGTTCGATTTAGTTTGATTTGATTTTAATTAAATTAAATTGGGTTTAATTTAATTAAATTGATGCTCAATTTGGATCAATTTTGCCTCGACGATGATCTATTGGGTTGATCGAGTGCGATTGAGCCTAGTCGGGCTCGATCGGGGTCGAGTCGATGCGAAAATATTCGTCAACAGTTTCCAACGGAGATGATGCCCTGAGAATCGCTAGTTATGATGCAGGTGACTGAAGCTCCAAGGTTCCTAGCTTGGTTCATGCCTGTGCTAGAGTGATGGGAAGATGATGAATACTGATAACATCATAGAAGTGGTGCAAAGATTTGCAAACAAAATCTATATTTTTCAATGAATTTTTTGAAATAGAAACTTTGTAAGTCTCACACGTCATTGTATATACTTCCTCCGTCTGTCCAAACTCTAACACCGTTCCAAGCCATAGATGATTTTGGGTGTACCGCGGGTGGCCTGTGGCCAGTCCACTTTCTTCCCTCCCTCCCTTTTCTTTATTCCCTTCCTCCCTTCTCCTTTATTCTCTCTCTCTCTCGAATATTTTGATAAGAAAATCAAATATGTCTATTTTGAAGGATCATGTGTGTTGTCTTGTCTGAAGACCTGACAGATTCAGATAAAAAGATTTCTTTTTATTTGGAAAGAAGCAAAAAATAAAATAGTTTTAGAAGAAAAAAGACCAAATTGTTGAAAGGGCGAAAATGCAAGGACCACGATACTATTTTCCCTAATCTAGCTCTTTTGTACAATTCTCCCAAGGAATTTCACATTGCATTAGCGCTAAGGAAATGGAAGCAACAAGTTTTGTTGAAACTTATTTTTGTTTATGTTTCTTTTTTCATGGATACAGAGCGGCACTAGAACAAAGGAATATTTAGAAGAGTTGGACAGAGAACTTGAGGTACAAATCTGCTTTGCTTGCTTTTTTTTGTGTCATGTTCAACATTTGGTTGCTCTTATTTTTTTTTAGAATGTCCAATGCTTTTCTTTTAACACGTGTATTGGGAGCACCAGTGGTGCAACCAAAAAATATAGGAGAGCCTATATTTTTCGATTACGAAAAGAAAACAGACTTCCTATATAAAAGAAGACACAAAATACCTCAAAAAGAAGAGAGAACTTAAATAATACTAAGCAGCGGAAATTAAAACTACAAACATTAATTTTAATAACTTAAACTCTTACAAACGACTCCAAATAAAATAAAAAGACACCCTAAAGTTGCTTCACTTAGAGAAGAAGGATACAGGTGGAGTGACACTTGCGGAGAGACGAAAGAGGTTAGAAGCCCGAGAAGAAATGGTGGAAAGAGCCCGCAGGATTTCTGGAGGGGATGAGAAAGAAGGGTGGAAAGAGCCCGCAGGATTTCTAAGCAAACCCGCAGGTTATAGCTTTTCCAAAAATCACATATCATTCAACTTTTTTTTTAAACATTACAAATCCTCCCATATTTATAGGTATGAAAGAGGAATACCAAGAGACACTAATATTAATTATCACAAGAACCTAAACATCACAAGCATTAATCCCAAATGCCTTGCACGAAAAAACACACCCAAGCCAAGGAACCGAAGAGGCAGCCACGGGAGACGAGAAAGCCGCACGGAACCAAGGAGCCACGGCCACGGGAAACAGCCCAGACACGGAAAACCAGCAGCCAGCCGGAGATCCAAGTGGCAAGGCATGGAAAACGGCAGCCCAAGGGAGGAAGCCAGGAGCCACCGCATGGGAAAAGACATTTCTTGGAATTTCAAAGGCCAGTTTGGAATTCCAAGAGACAACAATAATTAAAAACATAAAAAACATAAAAAACATAAAATTACATTTAATAAAAAGATAACTGTGAGCTAAAATCATAGCTAATAATGAGCTAACCCTTAGTTCAATAAGTGAACTAAAGACCAGCTCATAAATGAGCTAAAATTTTAGCTCAAATTTGATTGAGCTAGTAGACTCAAGGGAAGCCAAAAATCTAATTATTTTTGACATGAGTTGACCCCCCTTTGTCTACACCAGACTCCCCTTCTTGCGAACTCAGCTCTTGATGAGTTGGTTGTTGATTCCCTTGAGGAGGTAAATACTGCGCATCCAGCTCTTTGAGTTTCTCACCAAATCTCTTCAAAATTTCTTCATGCTCCTTTTCAAACTGTTGTTGTAGATACCTTTTGTACTTCTCAAATTTTTGATCAAATAGGAACATGTGATACTGAAGTTTGTATAGACGATCTTGAAGTGGATCCGTTGAGTCACCTTCTGTAAGGATCAATCTGTCCAATGGAAGTGGGACATCAGGATTATCATGATTGATCTCCTCCATAAATGAAGCTATTTTTTGTTGTTTTCCATTTTTTGACAGACTCAAAAAAGACTCAAAATTTTTTAATCTAAACTTAGACTCAAAATAAGACTCACGATAAACTTACAAATTTGACAAACTACAACTTGACAAATAAGATTTGACAAACTACAACCTGACAAATCACAAACCTAGGACTTCCTAACTTGCTCTGATACCAAATTGGTGCAACCAAAAAATATAAGGGAGCCTATATTTTTCGATTACGAAAAGAAAACAAACTTCTTATATAAAAGAAGACACAAAATACCTCGAAAAGAAGAGATAACTTAAATAATACTAAGTAGCGGAAATTAAAACTACAAACGTTGATTTTAATAACTTAAACTCTTACAAATGACTCCAAATAAACTAAAAAGACACCCTAAAGTTGCTTCACTTAGAGAAGAAGGATACAGGTGGAGTGGCACTTGCGGAGAGACGAAAGAGGTTAGAAGCCCGAGAAGAAAGGGTGGAAAAAGCCCGCAGGATTTCCGGAGGGGATGAGAAAGAAGGGTGGAAAGAGCCTGCAGGATTTCCAAGCAAACCCACAAGTTATAGCTTTTCCAAAAATCACATATCATTCAACTTTTTTTTTTAAACATTACAAATCCTCCAATATTTATAGGTATGAAAGAGGAATACCAAGAGACACTAACATTAATTATCACAAGAACCTAAACATCACAAGCATTAATCCCAAATGCCTTGCACGAAAAAACACACCCAAGCCAAGGAACCGAAGAGGCAGCCACGGGAGAAGAGGAAGCCGCACGGAACCAAGGAGCCACGACCACGGGAAATAGCCCAGGCACGAAAAACCAGCAGCCGGCCGGAGATCCAAGAGGCAAGGCACGAAAAACGACAGCCCAAGGGAGGAAACGAAAGAGCCAGCGCATGGGAAAAGACATTTCTTGGAATTCCAAAGGCCGGTTTGGAATTCCAAGAGACAACAATAATTAAAAACATAAAAAGCATAAAAATACATTTAATAAAAAGATAACTATGAGCTAAAATCATATCTAATAATGAGCTAACCCTTAGTTCAATAAGTGAACTAAAGACTAGCTCATAAATGAGCTAAAATTTCAGCTCAATTTTGATTGAGCTAGTAGACTCAAGGGAAGTCAAAAATCTAATTATTTTTGACATGAGTTGACCCCCCTTTGTCTACAACTCTACATCAACCAGATATAAATTTCATTTGAAGAGTGAAAGTCTCTATGCGATTTTTCAAAATATGATTACATGTTTGAGCAGATATGTATTTGGCATTATAGATATATTAATAGCTTCAAAGGAAAACTTGAATTGCTGTTCTTGATTGTATCATTACAGCCGGTTTATTCTTTCTTGGCTTTGTTGTGCATGTTATTGTACAGGGTTTATCTGCTGATATAACTTGAATGCACATTGAATCACAAGTAAAGAGGCTGAGATAGACTATTAATTTTGGGCAGAAATAAGCCAACTATGCTATTCGAAATAGTATTTCCTTTATTTCTATCAAGCACATGCGTACATATTTTTGCACTTTATCATGCTAGTGTTAGAAATCAGTGGGTAGAAAGTAGAAACTCATGTAATTAGCTACTGAAAATAAGATTAAAAGAATTGCCTCTATTTAGGCATTAAAAGAGAATTGATTCGTTCTGGTTGGATAAAATCTGAAACTCCGTTAAATTTCTGTTTCATTATAAAATAAAATAAAATAAAATAAAAGTGTACGGCATTTTATTTTCTATACAGAAGCATTTTTGCCATCTTAACTGAAAATGTTCTTAACTTTAAAGTTGAAACATGCTATATTTACTAAAATTGAAGTAGTTGAATTGAAACTAATAGTTTTTTACTATAGATCTAAGAGGATTATGATAACTTTTTAGCTTGGATCATTTGTGGGTTATAAATTGTTTTTGCCTGCCGATTGAATTTGTTTTCTTTGAATGCTTCACAAGTGTTAATGACTATTTATGGAAGTGAGTTTTCTTGTACTGGCGCAAGATTTTGTTTTCCTTTGGTGATTTCTATTTTTGTTCTTATCTTAATTTGTTTGGTCATTAGCTTGTGTGTGTTATTGAAATTTTCTTAAGTGTGATATATTTCAGCCTTTCGTTTTTTAGTGTTAACTTGATATTGTTGGAATTTTATGTTTGTTTACTATTTTTCTTCTGGAGTATGAAATTTTCATGAGCATTGAATGATTTTGTAGAATGAAAAAAATGTTTGTTGTTTTTTATATTAATAGTGATTTATTTTTGTGGAAGTTAAGGATTTATATCCGCCAGATTATAATATTTTATATGTTCTAGACCCTTATCCAATAACAATGGTTTATAATTGTTGTTAATAATGAAAATAGGGAGAGTTGGGCAATAGGCATAATAGTAATTTGTTGTACACCTTTGTATGATATTCTTTTATGCCAGAATAATCTTAAGGAGCTTTTCTATTTTAATCTCTCTTCTTCACTCTAGAAGTTACATCCACATTTATATCCTTATTCTTTTGTATAGATATAAGATATTGAAATAAGTGCTTTCAAAGCGTTAAGCAAAATACTATGCACAAATGTTTGTTATTTGTTTTAATGCACAAAAAGAAATGATTTTGCTAATTTATATATATATATATATATATATATATATATATATATATATATATATATATATTATGTGCATGTAATATTTATTAAATTAACCAAAACTAAAATTACATAAGAAATTCCTTTTTTTAACAAATAGAATGATAAATTTTATAATAATAATCTCCAATAATTTGAAAGGAAAATAAAAAAAATCAAAGATGTAAATGATATAAATAATGATGTAAAAATACTTAAAATGCGAAGTATGCTTATGAGATTGAGTCCGAGCAAAGACTAAGTGGCAGAGGTAGCAAGGAGCTAGAGAGAACATGAAGATTTAGCATTCTTTAGATGAAACTTGTAAGCAAGAAGGTACTACACTAGCAACATTAAGTAGTGAAAAATGTACAAGAATTATTGCGGGGAGTGAGTTGTTGACCTCCACATATGCACCAAAATTGATTCAAGCAAGCATAATGAGAAGGACGACCAAACGACGCAATGTCATGTATGGCTGGTTTGAAACACCTTAAGGTCACACGTATTAAGCTCGAAATGCCTCGATGTCACACAAAATCACTCAAAATTCTTATATTCGTGAAAAAGAGTTGTCGACCTATCCAAAATATCAAATTTATCTAATAAGATCCATTCGTGTGCGACCCGTTGAGTAACAATAAAAGCAATGATCTATGGGCACGATGTTGCACGAAAAATCATTGAGCATTTTTTTATTGTTAAACGAACTATACCGTTGCATTTGAAACATTGAAAAATACTTATAAGGGACCTCTGGCGATCAATTCCAGAGAATGCGGTATGAAAATGCCATTCTATGGATGCTATGCTGGACGAAGTCGCTCGAACATCGCTCGTTTGAGATATGCAATGCAAAATTCTATAAGATCTCTTGGTTCAAAGAAGGAGGTGAGGTTCCAATCACTAAACAATGCACTGTCAATTTATCTATTGGGAGATCATTCAAAGATCAAGTTGTTTGTGATATTGTGCCTCTTGAAGTTTGTCATATTTTGCTAGGACAACCTTGGCAGTACGATAACAAAACTGTTCACAATGGAGAGAAAAACACATATACTTTGATGCAAAATAATAAAGAGTTTACTCTTCATCCACAAAATAATGTGCCGGATTCACCTGTTAAGAAAAACACAGTTGCCAAAATTACTTCTCCTGAACTGTTTTTAAATGCTAATGATTTGAAACATTTTGAAGTTGCTTATTTGATTTTGGGAAAAGAATATGATATTGTTTTTCATATTCCTAAAAAAATGCAAGCTTTATTGGATGAGTTTTCTGATATAACTCCTGATGATTTGCCAATTGGGTTATCTCCTATGCGACAAATTTAACATCATATTGATTTAATACCTGGAGCTACTTTGCCCAACCTTCCTCATTATAGAATGAGTCCAACTGAGCATGCTGAACTTTTTAAACAAGTATCTGAATTATTAAAAAAGGGTTTGATTCAAGAAAGTTTGAGTCCCTGTGCTGTGCCTGCTTTGCTAACTCCAAAAAAAGATGGAACATGGAGGATGTGTATGGATAGTAGGGCAATAAACAAAATCACCATTAAATATCGATTTCCAATTCCTAAACTGGATAACATGCTTGATATGCTGAGTGATGCCTTTTGGTCTTTCAAATGCTTCGAGTACTTTTATGAGAACTATGAATCATATTTTGAAACCTCTCATTGGAAAGTTTGTTATTTTAAAGAGGTTGTTCGTCTTCTTGGTGTCCCTCGTACATTTACTTCTGATCGGGATACTAGATTTTTAAGTCACTTTTGGAAAACTCTGTGGGCTAAGTTAGGCACTTCTCTTCAGTTTAGTAGTGCTTATCTTCCTCAAACCGATGAACAAATTGAAATTGTCAATCAAAGATTTATAAAGAATTTCAGTTCTCTGATTGCTCATATTACTGA
The DNA here is from genome assembly GCA_016618105.1 of Dendrobium huoshanense. Taxonomy (NCBI): domain Eukaryota; kingdom Viridiplantae; phylum Streptophyta; class Magnoliopsida; order Asparagales; family Orchidaceae; genus Dendrobium; species Dendrobium huoshanense. The sequence continues at coordinate 80,868,011 of CM028359.1, read as the reverse complement.
TTGTTTGAAAAAGAGAATTTTTAGATAGACACTTGAAATTATTAAAACAAAAATGTGTCAAGCTCCCATTCTTAAATTGCCAAATTTTGAAATCATTTTTGAAGTTGATTGCGATGCCTCTCATATTGGTATTGGTGCAATGCTTAGTCAAAAAGGAAAACATGTTGCTTACTTTAGTGAAAAACTGAATGAGTCTAAGTCTAAGTATTCTACTTATGATTTGGAGTTCTATGCTATTGTGCAAGCTTTAAACTTTTGGAGATGTTACTTGATTCAAAGAGAACTTGTTTTAAATACTGATCATGAAGCACTTTGTTTTCTGGGCACAAATGCATACCTCTTGGATCTACTTATTTCTGTTGGAACTTCTTTTATATTTAATGTTTCTGACCTTGCTTTATATGAAGGAAATATAGGTGATTCTGTGGATGTTGAAACGTTACCACTTTCCACTTCTGCTTTGAACAAAGAAGATCAAATTGAAGATGTTGCTGATCTAAAAATTCGAAATCTGGAGCTTTATGAAAGAACTACTGAAGCTTTCTCACCAGGAGATGAGATTCTCCCACCAGGGGGGAGTTGATGCATTTAGATTTTTGCATTATTTTTGTTATGACCAATATTATTTATATTTTCTATTTTTGTTTTATTTTTATGCTATCCAATGATGGTGGTGAATATTTGAGAGCAAAGTTGCTATAACCTGCGGGTTCTTCTTGGAAAAGCTTGAGAGCTTTGTCCACCTTCCACCTTCCACCTCCTATGGAAATCTTGCGAGCTCTTTCCAACCTTTCGTCTCGGCTTCTAACCTCTTTCTTCTCTACGCAAGTTCCACTCCACCTGTATCTTTCTTCTGGTTCCGTTGGTAAGAATTGTTGGTTGTTTTTGGTGGCATTTGCTGGAGGAGTTTGATAGGACATTGGACCCCTTTGCAGTGGTGGACCCTTGGTTTGCATATCTAAACCTTATTTTAAAATATATTCCTACAATCGGTGCATGTGAGGAGTCCTCTTGTATGATGTTCTGAGGATAGTGTTTGTTTGTTTTATGTTTGTTTCTTTTTGCTAACTTTTCTTGTTGCTTTGATTTTTTGGATGATCCCTAATTTTCTATTCTGAATTTTAGTGGTTCATTTAGTCTATTGTGCTCTCCAAAAGTTTCTCAAAGTTATATAAAAGTGAGTTTTGATTTTCTTGGTTTTTTCTTTGAGTTTTGTTCTAAGTTGCTTACATCAGTTTAGAGAAAACATATGATAAAGTTCCAAAAGAATTGCTTTGGAGAATTCTAGAAAAAAAGAGTTTTTTTTTTTAGAAAAAAAAAGAGTTAATAATACTTATATGCAAGTAATTAAGGATATGTATACAGGAGTTATTTGTGTTCAAATGCAAGATGATTTGACCAAATATTTTTTTATTTCAGTTGTATTAAATCACATATCTATTTTAAGCCCATGTCGTTTCAATTTATTCATGGATATTCTTACTTGACATTTGCAAGAGATCTATGTATTCTTTTTCCTGATGAGATTCTTCTTGTTGATAAGATAAGAGAGGTAGTTGATGAAAAAACTTGAATTACGAAGGTCAAATTTAGAGTTTGAAGCTTTTTGTTTGAGTAGATCTAAAATCTGATAAATGGTGTGTAATTTTAAAAGTGATAGATTTAGTGGTGAGATTGTGACATTTGGCAATCAAGTTATTAAAAAGAGTGCACATTTTATATATTTTGGGTCTAATGTTCAAAGAGATAGTAAAATAGATGAGGATGTTATTAGTAGAATTCAAGATGGATGGCTGAAAGTGGAAGAATGCATCGGGCCTATTGGGTGATAGAAAAGTACGATTCAAACTTAAGATAAATTTTTATAAGACGGTGGTGAGACTTGTAATGCTTTATGATATGGAATGTTGTCCATTAAAAGAGAAGCATAAAATTAAGTTGAGGGTTGCAGAGATGAGGATGCTTAGGTGTATGAGTGGCTTTACACTTAGAGGCTGTCACGACCCGACCCGAGACGAGACGGATCCCGTTCGCACCGGGCCTCGACGGAGAAGCTAACCAGGATCTAGCTTTGGAATTTGGTTCGGAACTGAATCTTCCAAATATTTAACTCAAAACAATCAAATAAACACAGAGCTACTAAAAAAATATCAAATGCAGCGGAACAAAACATCTATCATTTCTTTTCTTCAAAACAATCATCTACAAATACAGTACATGGCTTTTAGACAAAAAGAAAGACATAACAGAAAAGCCATGACTGTACAAAAATCAAAAGGTACAAAACAATACCTACACTGATCAGACTCTGAACTAATCTTGGACTTCCTTCCCTTTCCCAGAACCTGAAAACCACCAGAAAGCAAGGGTGAGCTCAACAGCTCAGCAAAGCAACAAACCTCCAATCAAAATCCTCAGAATCGCAAAACCAACCCATCAGACAAATCCGTACAGAAATCAGAACGGAATCGGACAGATATCAAATCAAACAAAACTGTACGGAAACAGAAGTCGTATCAAATCAGAAACATAACAGATCAAACATATCAGATCAACAAAATCAGAATCACATATCAGATATCAGATATTTAATTAATAGCTAAATGTGCCCCCGGCACCAGAACAATAGTTGAGTAATTAATAGCTAAATGTGCCCACGGCACCAGAACAGATGTGCTTACAGCACCAGAACTTATAGTACCAGAATACATAAATAGTGCATATAGCACCTAAACAGATTTTTCCTCGGATCCGGAACAGAACAGATATCAAAATGTATATTGAGCTCGTTTCAGAATTCCCTTTTCACTAACTGAATATCGTAGGATCCAGGCCCCTTATAACTCCCTTTTTATAGCATATACAGATAGCATGTCAAATCGAAAAAATTTCGGACAAATCAGAAATTACCCAAAAATCGGGCAGCACAACGGCAGTATACAGAATTTACACAATTTTCCTGAAAATCAAAATTCACCAAATTTGCACAGAATATAGATATCAACATTTCAGAACATTTATTCTACTACACAAAGAATTTTCAAGTTCACAGAAAAATCCAGTCGACTAAAAACACAGTCGAATCAAAAATACCCGGACAAAAATCTTCAGAAAATAACCAAAATGTGCACACTCGGCACGTCAACAATATACAGAAACTTACGCGGTAAAAACTGAACCAATCAAAAGATACGGACGAAAATCACAAACAAAAATCAATTCCGGACAGATAATACCGCCAAACTCGACGGTTCTGAAAATTGAGAAAGGTGGAATGTGCCTTACCTCGTGCACAGCAATATCCTCAACAGTCTCTTCGAACGAAAACGGCTTTGCGTCTTCCCGAAATCAACTTTTTCTTTTTCCTCTTTTTCTCTTTTCTCTCGGATCGAAATCAGATATTTTATAAAATATTTTCTCTCTCCTCAAATGAGCTGATTTCCCTTAAATCATACACAGATCGGCCTGGCCGATCGTCTCGATCGTCCTGGACGATCAGACCAAACAACCTCATCCTGGCCGATACTCCAGGGCGATGATCCGGCCGATGCTTATGAACAGTGCAATCGGCCTGGCCGAAGTCCTCAATCAGCCTGGACGATACCTACAGGAAATCACCTAGAGCAAATCTGGGCAAATTCTGGAGCAGTTTCTCAACTGATCGTCCCAGGACGATCCCAGATCGTCCTGGACGATCCTGGAGCAGATCGTAATATTACAATCTCCCCAACTCAAAAAAATGTCGTCCTCGACATTATCCAGTCCAAACTCAGTCAAAACAAGTACGGGTATGACTGTCTCATGTCAGACTCCTTCTCCCAAGTCGCTTCCCGTGCAGTCCGGTGCTTCCACTGGACTTTAATCATCGGAATCTGTTTATTTCTTAACTTTCGGACGTCGTACGCCAAAATCAACTCTGGCTCTTCCTTGTACGCCAGATTCTCCTGAATCTCAACCTCATCAGTAGATACCTTCTTCCCAGAGTCGGATACCCATTTCCTCAGAGTGGATACGTGAAACACGTTATGCACATCAGGCATAGAATCCGAAAGCAATAATCTGTAAGCAGCTTTTCCAATCCTTTCCAAAATTTCAAAAGGTTCAATATACCTTGGACTAAGCTTGCTCACCTGACCAAATCTGCTCACACCTTTCATCGGGCTGACTTTGACATACACAAAGTCACCAACCTGAAACTCAACAAACCTGTGCTTCTGATTATAATACTTCTGCTGACGATCTTGAGCAGCTTTCAATCTCTCTCTTATCAAACTGATCTTCTGAGCAGTTTCATCGGCAAAAGTGGCCCCCAAAGCCTGTCTATCTCCGACCTCCGTCAGAGTCAAAGGAGTACGGCACTTCCTGCCATACAGAGCCTCGTACGATGCCATACCGATACTGGACTGAAAACTGTTGTTATAAGCAAACTCAATCAGCGGGATATGATCTTCCCAGCTTCCGCCAAAGTCCAGAATACAAAGCCTTAACAGATCTTCCAGCACCTGAATAGTCCTCTCAGACTGTCCGTCGGTCTGAGGATGAAAGGCTGTACTGAAATGTAGTTTCGTACCCAAGCCTTGCTGAATGCCTTTCCAAAGTCTGGAAGTAAAACGTCCATCTCGATCAGAAACAATCACGCTAGGCACACCGTGCAATCTGACTATCTCCTTCACATAAACCTATGCCAAGCGATCAACTGAATCCGTCTGTCTGATCGGAAGAAAATGGGCGGATTTCGTCAATCGATCTACAACCACCCAAATGGCGTCGTGCCCTTGCCTAGATCGAGGAAAACCCATCGCAAAGTCCATCGTTACCTCCTCCCATTTCCACTCAGGGATAGACAACGATTGCAACAGTCCACCGGGTCGCTGATGCTCTGCCTTCACCAACTGACAGGCTTCGCATCTCGACACAAACTCAACTACGTCCTTTTTCATTCCAGGCCACCAGAATAAAAGCTTCATATCAGCATACATCTTACCACTGCCTGGATGTACAGTGTAGCCTGAATGATGAGATTTGTACAGAATCTCCTGCCTCAAATTTTCAAACACAGGTACCCACAACCTGTTCTTACAGAAAATAGCACCAGAATCAGAAAGTCGAAGTTCAGGAGTCTAACAAGATCCAATCTGAGCAATCAACTTCGAATAATCAGAATCTGACTTCTGGGCTTCCTGAATTCTTGGAGACAAGGAAGACTGAATACTCATCTGAGTCAACTCCAAACCACTGGAGGAAATCACCTCCAACTGTAATCGTTCCAAATCACGAATCAAAAAGTCATCAAAAGTAAGCTGAATACCTGATAATCCAGAAGACTTTCTGCTCAGAGCGTCCGCTACCACATTCGCCTTCCCAGGCTGGTACTGAATAGTCAACTCATAATCCTTGATCAACTCGAGCCACCTTCTCTGCCTCAAATTCAGATCCTTCTGAGTAAAAATGTACTTCAGGCTCTTATGATCATTAAAGATCTCACATCTGACGCCATACAGGTAATGACGCCAAATCTTCAAAGCAAAAACAACTGCAGCTAACTCCAAATCATGTGTCGGGTAATTCTTCTCATGTGGTTTCAACTGTCTCGAAGCATAAGCAATTACCTGACCATGCTGCATCAGGACACAACTCAGTCCTTTCAGTGAAGCATCACTGAACACTTGAAAACCTTCCGTACCTGATGGAAGTGCTAGTACCGGAGCTGAAGTCAGACAATCCTTCAATCTCTGAAAACTCGCCTCACACTCCGGTGTCCAAACAAAAGGTACTGACTTCTGAGTCAGTCTCGTCAGAGGAGTCGAAATCTGTGAAAATCCTTTCACAAACTTCCTGTAATACCCGGCCATTCCCAAGAAACTACGTACCTCAAATACCGTAGTCGGCCTTGGCCAATCAGCAACTGCCTGAATCTTCTGGGGATCTACAGAAATGCCTTCTCCGCTAATCACATGCCCCAGAAAAGAAATGTTATTCAGCCAGAATTCACACTTGGAGAACTTGGCATACAGCTGATGCCTCCTCAAAGTCTCCAACACAATCCTCAAATGTCTGGCATGATCATCCTCAGATGCAGAATATACCAGAATATCGTCGATGAAGATGATCACAAACTGATCCAAATACTCCCTGAATACTCGGTTCATCAGATCCATGAAAATAGCGGGCGCGTTGGTTACCCCAAAAGGCATAACCAAAAACTCAAAGTGCCCGTACCGAGTACTGAAAGCGGTCTTCACCACATCAACTTCCTTTACCTTCACCTGATAATATTCGGATCGCAAATCAATCTTCGAAAATACAGAAGATCCGGAAAGCTGATCAAACAAGTCGTCAATCCGAGGCAAAGGATACTTGTTCTTGATCGTGACCTTGTTCAAATCTCTGTAGTCAATACACATACGGAGTGTACCGTCCTTCTTCTTCACAAACAAAACAGGTGCTCCCCAAGGCGAAACACTAGGACGTACAAAACCTCTGTCAACCAACTCCTGAAGCTGAACTTTCAACTCAGAAAGTTCTTTCGGTGCCATCCTGTACGGAGCTTTTGATATCGGAGCGGTACCTGGAAAAACATCGATAGAGAACTCTACATCTCTATCCGGAGGTAAACCAACCAACTCCTCAGGAAAAACATCAACAAACTCCCGTACCACTGGGATCTCAGAAACAGAACCAACCTCTAGGTTCAGATCCTGCACCGAAGCCAAAAAGACTGGACATCCCTTCTTCCACATCCTACTTACCTCCAACACAGAAACCAGACTGGAGAGAACACCTCGTAATCCCTGAAATACAACTCTCTCTCCAGCCACAAGCAAACTCACTTGCTTCTTCAGACAGTCTATCTGGGCTTCATACTGACTCAACCAATCTATGCCCAGAATCACATCATACAATGAAATCGACAACCGAATCAAACTTGATTTCCACTTCTTGCCAGAAATCTCAATCTCACACAAACAAAACTGTCGAGCAATCAAAGGATTCCCAGCCGGTAAAATCACAGACAAAGAAACCGGAAGCAAAAACGAGTCCAAATGCAAAATCTCAAAACAGTGCTCGGACAGAAAAGAGTGACTCGCTCCAGAGTCAAACAAAACACGACAGGGCTGATCAGAAATATAAATCGTACCTGTCACAACATCGGGAGCATCACGAGCCTGCTGCTGACTCAGACTGTAAACTCGTGGCTGAACTGGAACAGGAGCTGAAGCAACATAACTACTCTGCTCCCTTTGAACAGTAGGTGGTCTCCGTGGTGCAGAACTAGAACCACCACCTCTACCAGCAAATCCCTCAGGGCGTGGAGGAACAGTCCTCGGTCTCCCTGCTGCTGAACCGGCAGGTCTGACAAAGCCCTCAGATCGGAACTCAGAACGCTGATCAAATCCCATCTGTGGACACTCTGCAATCCGATGTCCTGACTGACCACATCGGAAGCACAGACCAGCCATCCTGTAGCACTGACCAAAGTGTCGTCGTCCACAGTTCTGGCACACAGGTGCCGAACTGACTGATCCAGAACTCGTCGTACTAGTAGCAGTACCAGACGACCCTCCGCTCCTTCTGAAATCTCCAGATCCTGAGCCAGAAACAAATCTCCTCTTCCCAGAGGAACCACTGCCAGAAGTCTCACTTCCAAATCTCTTCCTACTCGCAGTCCACCGCTGCTGAGTAGCCATCAGGTCGTTCTCTATCAGACGAGCTCGCTCCACAAGCTCAGAGAAGTCGGTGATCCGAAACGGTATCAGGGGCTGCCTCAAGGTATCTCGTAATCCCCTCAGAAATCTGTAACACCTCTCAGCAGAAGTGCTAACCAGCTGCGGAGCGTACCTGGCTAATGCAGTAAACTCAGCCTCGTACTGCATCACCGTCTTGCTCCCCTGAACAAGCCTCAGAAAATTCTCCTACATCTGCTGTCGTGCAGAAGGGGGAACAAACCAATCTCTGAATACCTCAGTGAACTCTTCCCAAGTAATCAAAGAGTTCAGTCTGCCCTGAAATCTGGCTGCCTGCTGGCCTTCCCACCAGTGCTCAGCCTCTCCGTCCAACAGAAAAACTGCCAACGGTACCTTCCTGTCTGATGGACACTGCATCCCGTCAAAGGTCTTCTCCAATCTCCTCAGCCACTCCTCGGCAGCTCTGGGCTCAACAGCGCCCTCAAATCTCGGAGGTTTCAACCTCAAAAACAACTGCAAATGTCTGTCAAGATCATCAGATCGGACAGTAGAAGCTCTGCTCTGAGTCTCGCTCATCATCTGAGCAACGAGTGAAGCAAACTGAGAAAGCGTATCAGCACCGACCACTGGGGCTGTACTCCCCACTGGTGCTGCCTGATCGGCACTCTGCCCGTCTGTCATGTCTGGGTCTGGCTGATCCATACAGAAAATCCAGAAAAATCCGGAAAACTATCACAAAAACAACACAATAAAAAGCCGAACAAACCAAAACGACCCCCAGACAGACTTACTGATCACTTCCTATAGCTCTGTTTCACACAATTTCCAAATTCCAAAACCAATGCTCTGATACCAAAAACTTGTCACGACCCGACCCGAGACGAGACGGATCCCGTTCGCACCGGGCCGCGACGGAGAAGCTAACCAGGATCTAGCTTTGGAATTTGGTTCGGAACTGAATCTTCCAAATATTTAACTCAAAACAATCAAATAAACACAGAGCTACTAAAAAAACATCAAATGCAGCGGAATAAAACATCTATCATTTCTTTTCCTCAAAACAATCATCTACAAATACAGTACATGACTTTTAGACAAAAAGAAAGACATAACAGAAAAGCCATGACTGTACAAAAATCAAAAGGTACAAAACAATACCTACACTGATCAGACTCTGAACTAATCCTGGACTTCCTTCCCTTTCCCAGAACCTGAAAACCACCAGAAAGCAAGGGTGAGCTCAACAGCTCAGCAAAGCAACAAACCTCCAATCAAAATCCTCAGAATCGCAAAACCAACCCATCAGACAAATCCGTACAGAAATCAGAACGGAATCGGACAGATATCAAATCAAACAAAACTGTACGGAAATAGAAGTCGTATCAAATCAGAAACATAACAGATCAAACATATCAGATTAACAGAATCAGAATCACATATCAGATATCAGATATTTAATTAATAGCTAAATGTGCCCCCGGCACCAGAACAATAGCTGAGTAATTAATAGCTAAATGTGCCCACGGCACCAGAACAGATGTGCTTACAGCACCAGAACTTGTAGTACCAGAATACATAAATAGTGCATATAACACCTAAACAGATTTTTCCTCGGATCCGGAACAGAACAGATATCAAAATGTATATTGAGCTCGTTTCAGAATTCCCTTTTCACTAACTGAATCTCGTAGGATCCAGGCCCCTTATAACTCCCTTTTTATAGCATATACAGATAGCATGTCAAATCGGAAGAATTTCGGACAAATCAGAAATTACCCAAAAATCGGGCAGCACAACGGCAGTATACAGAATTTACACAATTTTCCTGAAAATCAAAATTCACCAAATTTGCACATAATATAGATATCAACATTTCAGAACATTTATTCTACTACACAAAGAATTTCCAAGTTCACAGAAAAATCCAGTCGACTAAAAACACAGTCGAATCAAAAATACCCGGACAAAAATCTTCAGAAAATAACCAAAATGTGCACACTCGGCACGTCAACAATATACAGAAACTTACGCGGTAAAAACTGAACCAATCAAAAGATACGGACGAAAATCACAAACAAAAATCAATTCCGGACAGATAATACCGCCAAACTCGACGGTTCTGAAAATTGAGAAAGGTGGAATGTGCCTTACCTCGTGCACAGCAATATCCTCAACAGTCTCTTCGAACGAAAACGGCTCCGCGTCTTCCCGAAATCAACATTTTCTTTTTCCTCTTTTTCTCTTTTCTCTCGGATCGAAATCAGATATTTTATAAAATATTTTCTCTCTCCTCAAATGAGCTGATTTCCCTTAAATCATACACAGATCGGCCTGGCCGATCGTCTCGATCGTCCTGGACGATCAGACCAAACAACCTCATCCTGGCCGATACTCCAGGGCGATGATCCGGCCGATGCTTATGAACAGTGCAATCGGCCTGGCCGAAGTCCTCAATCGGCCTGGACGATACCTACAGGAAATCACCTAGAGCAAATCTGGGCAAATTCTGGAGCAGTTTCTCAACTGATCGTCCCAGGACGATCCCAGATCGTCCTGGACGATCCTGGAGCAGATCGTAATATTACAATCTCCCCAACTCAAAAAAATGTCGTCCTCGACATTATCCAGTCCAAACTCAGTCAAAACAAGTACGGGTATGACTGTCTCATGTCAGACTCCTTCTCCCAAGTCGCTTCCCGTGCAGTCCGGTGCTTCCACTGGACTTTAATCATCGGAATCTGTTTATTTCTTAACTTTCGGACGTCGTACGCCAAAATCAACTCTGGCTCTTCCTTGTACGCCAGATTCTCCTGAATCTCAACCTCATCAGTAGATACCTTCTTCCCAGAGTCGGATACCCATTTCCTCAGAGTGGATACGTGAAACACGTTATGCACATCAGGCATAGAATCCGAAAGCAATAATCTGTAAGCAGCTTTTCCAATCCTTTCCAAAATTTCAAAAGGTCCAATATACCTTGGACTAAGCTTGCTCACCTGACCAAATCTGCTCACACCTTTCATCGGGCTGACTTTGACATACACAAAGTCACCAACCTGAAACTCAACAAACCTGTGCTTCTGATTATAATACTTCTGCTGACGATCTTGAGCAGCTTTCAATCTCTCTCTTATCAAACTGATCTTCTGAGCAGTTTCATCGGCAAAAGTGGCCCCCAAAGCCTGTCTATCTCCGACCTCCGTCAGAGTCAAAGGAGTACGGCACTTCCTGCCATACAGAGCCTCGTACGATGCCATACCGATACTGGACTGAAAACTGTTGTTATAAGCAAACTCAATCAGCGGGATATGATCTTCCCAGCTTCCGCCAAAGTCCAGAATACAAAGCCTTAACAGATCTTCCAGCACCTGAATAGTCCTCTCAGACTGTCCGTCGGTCTGAGGATGAAAGGCTGTACTGAAATGTAGTTTCGTACCCAAGCCTTGCTGAATGCCTTTCCAAAGTCTGGAAGTAAAACGTCCATCTCGATCAGAAACAATCACGCTAGGCACACCGTGCAATCTGACTATCTCCTTCACATAAACCTATGCCAAGCGATCAACTGAATCCGTCTGTCTGATCGGAAGAAAATGGGCGGATTTCGTCAATCGATCTACAACCACCCAAATGGCGTCGTGCCCTTGCCTAGATCGAGGAAAACCCATCGCAAAGTCCATCGTTACCTCCTCCCATTTCCACTCAGGGATAGACAACGATTGCAACAGTCCACCGGGTCGCTGATGCTCTGCCTTCACCAACTGACAGGCTTCGCATCTCGACACAAACTCAACTACGTCCTTTTTCATTCCAGGCCACCAGAATAAAAGCTTCATATCAGCATACATCTTACCACTGCCTGGATGTACAGTGTAGCCTGAATGATGAGATTTGTACAGAATCTCCTGCCTCAAATTTTCAAACACAGGTACCCACAACCTGTTCTTACAGAAAATAGCACCAGAATCAGAAAGTCGAAGTTCAGGAGTCTAACAAGATCCAATCTGAGCAATCAACTTCGAATAATCAGAATCTGACTTCTGGGCTTCCTGAATTCTTGGAGACAAGGAAGACTGAATACTCATCTGAGTCAACTCCAAACCACTGGAGGAAATCACCTCCAACTGTAATCGTTCCAAATCACGAATCAAAAAGTCATCAAAAGTAAGCTGAATACCTGATAATCCAGAAGACTTTCTGCTCAGAGCGTCCGCTACCACATTCGCCTTCCCAGGCTGGTACTGAATAGTCAACTCATAATCCTTGATCAACTCGAGCCACCTTCTCTGCCTCAAATTCAGATCCTTCTGAGTAAAAATGTACTTCAGGCTCTTATGATCATTAAAGATCTCACATCTGACGCCATACAGGTAATGACGCCAAATCTTCAAAGCAAAAACAACTGCAGCTAACTCCAAATCATGTGTCGGGTAATTCTTCTCATGTGGTTTCAACTGTCTCGAAGCATAAGCAATTACCTGACCATGCTGCATCAGGACACAACTCAGTCCTTTCAGTGAAGCATCACTGAACACTTGAAAACCTTCCGTACCTGATGGAAGTGCTAGTACCGGAGCTGAAGTCAGACAATCCTTCAATCTCTGAAAACTCGCCTCACACTCCGGTGTCCAAACAAAAGGTACTGACTTCTGAGTCAGTCTCGTCAGAGGAGTCGAAATCTGTGAAAATCCTTTCACAAACTTCCTGTAATACCCGGCCATTCCCAAGAAACTACGTACCTCAAATACCGTAGTCGGCCTTGGCCAATCAGCAACTGCCTGAATCTTCTGGGGATCTACAGAAATGCCTTCTCCGCTAATCACATGCCCCAGAAAAGAAATGTTCTTCAGCCAGAATTCACACTTGGAGAACTTGGCATACAGCTGATGCCTCCTCAAAGTCTCCAACACAATCCTCAAATGTCTGGCATGATCATCCTCAGATGCAGAATATACCAGAATATCGTCGATGAAGATGATCACAAACTGATCCAAATACTCCCTGAATACTCGGTTCATCAGATCCATGAAAATAGCGGGCGCGTTGGTTACCCCAAAAGGCATAACCAAAAACTCAAAGTGCCCGTACCGAGTACTGAAAGCGGTCTTCACCACATCAACTTCCTTTACCTTCACCTGATAATATTCGGATCGCAAATCAATCTTCGAAAATACAGAAGATCCGGAAAGCTGATCAAACAAGTCGTCAATCCGAGGCAAAGGATACTTGTTCTTGATCGTGACCTTGTTCAAATCTCTGTAGTCAATACACATACGGAGTGTACCGTCCTTCTTCTTCACAAACAAAACAGGTGCTCCCCAAGGCGAAACACTAGGACGTACAAAACCTCTGTCAACCAACTCCTGAAGCTGAACTTTCAACTCAGAAAGTTCTTTCGGTGCCATCCTGTACGGAGCTTTTGATATCGGAGCGGTACCTGGAAAAACATCGATAGAGAACTCTACATCTCTATCCGGAGGTAAACCAACCAACTCCTCAGGAAAAACATCAACAAACTCCCGTACCACTGGGATCTCAGAAACAGAACCAACCTCTAGGTTCAGATCCTGCACCGAAGCCAAAAAGACTGGACATCCCTTCTTCCACATCCTACTTACCTCCAACACAGAAACCAGACTGGAGAGAACACCTCGTAATCCCTGAAATACAACTCTCTCTCCAGCCACAAGCAAACTCACTTGCTTCTTCAGACAGTCTATCTGGGCTTCATACTGACTCAACCAATCTATGCCCAGAATCACATCATACAATGAAATCGGCAACCGAATCAAACTTGATTTCCACTTCTTGCCAGAAATCTCAATCTCACACAAACAAAACTGTCGAGCAATCAAAGGATTCCCAGCCGGTAAAATCACAGACAAAGAAACCGGAAGCAAAAACGAGTCCAAATGCAAAATCTCAAAACAGTGCTCGGACAGAAAAGAGTGACTCGCTCCAGAGTCAAACAAAACACGACAGGGCTGATCAGAAATATAAATCGTACCTGTCACAACATCGGGAGCATCACGAGCCTCCTGCTGACTCAGACTGTAAACTCGTGGCTGAACTGGAACAGGAGCTGAAGCAACATAACTACTCTTCTCCATCTGAACAGTAGGTGGTCTCCGTGGTGCAGAACTAGAACCACCACCTCTACCAGCAAATCCCTCAGGGCGTGGAGGAACAGTCCTCGGTCTCCCTGCTGCTGAACCGGCAGGTCTGACAAAGCCCTCAGATCGGAACTCAGAACGCTGATCAAATCCCATCTGTGGACACTCTGCAATCCGATGTCCTGACTGACCACATCGGAAGCACAGACCAGCCATCCTGTAGCACTGACCAAAGTGTCGTCGTCCACAGTTCTGGCACACAGGTGCCGAACTGACTGATCCAGAACTCGTCGTACTAGTAGCAGTACCAGACGACCCTCCGCTCCTTCTGAAATCTCCAGATCCTGAGCCAGAAACAAATCTCCTCTTCCCAGAGGAACCACTGCCAGAAGTCTCACTTCCAAATCTCTTCCTACTCGCAGTCCACCGCTGCTGAGTAGCCATCAGGTCGTTCTCTATCAGACGAGCTCGCTCCACAAGCTCAGAGAAGTCGGTGATCCGAAACGGTATCAGGGGCTGCCTCAAGGTATCTCGTAATCCCCTCAGAAATCTGTAACACCTCTCAGCAGAAGTGCTAACCAGCTGCGGAGCGTACCTGGCTAATGCAGTAAACTCAGCCTCGTACTGCATCACCGTCTTGCTCCCCTGAACAAGCCTCAGAAAATTCTCCTACATCTGCTGTCGTGCAGAAGGGGGAACAAACCAATCTCTGAATACCTCAGTGAACTCTTCCCAAGTAATCAAAGAGTTCAGTCTGCCCTGAAATCTGGCTGCCTGCTGGCCTTCCCACCAGTGCTCAGCCTCTCCGTCCAACAGAAAAACTGCCAACGGTACCTTCCTGTCTGATGGACACTGCATCCCGTCAAAGGTCTTCTCCAATCTCCTCAGCCACTCCTCGGCAGCTCTGGGCTCAACAGCGCCCTCAAATCTCGGAGGTTTCAACCTCAAAAACAACTGCAAATGTCTGTCAAGATCATCAGATCGGACAGTAGAAGCTCTGCTCTGAGTCTCGCTCATCATCTGAGCAACGAGTGAAGCAAACTGAGAAAGCGTATCAGCACCGACCACTGGGGCTGTACTCCCCACTGGTGCTGCCTGATCGGCACTCTGCCCGTCTGTCATGTCTGGGTCTGGCTGATCCATACAGAAAATCCAGAAAAATCCGGAAAACTATCACAAAAACAACACAATAAAAAGCCGAACAAACCAAAACGACCCCCAGACAGACTTACTGATCACTTCCTATAGCTCTGTTTCACACAATTTCCAAATTCCAAAACCAATGCTCTGATACCAAAAACTTGTCACGACCCGACCCGAGACGAGACGGATCCCGTTCGCACCGGGCCGCGACGGAGAAGCTAACCAGGATCTAGCTTTGGAATTTGGTTCGGAACTGAATCTTCCAAATATTTAACTCAAAACAATCAAATAAACACAGAGCTACTAAAAAAACATCAAATGCAGCGGAATAAAACATCTATCATTTCTTTTCCTCAAAACAATCATCTACAAATACAGTACATGACTTTTAGACAAAAAGAAAGACATAACAGAAAAGCCATGACTGTACAAAAATCAAAAGGTACAAAACAATACCTACACTGATCAGACTCTGAACTAATCCTGGACTTCCTTCCCTTTCCCAGAACCTGAAAACCACCAGAAAGCAAGGGTGAGCTCAACAGCTCAGCAAAGCAACAAACCTCCAATCAAAATCCTCAGAATCGCAAAACCAACCCATCAGACAAATCCGTACAGAAATCAGAACGGAATCGGACAGATATCAAATCAAACAAAACTGTACGGAAATAGAAGTCGTATCAAATCAGAAACATAACAGATCAAACATATCAGATTAACAGAATCAGAATCACATATCAGATATCAGATATTTAATTAATAGCTAAATGTGCCCCCGGCACCAGAACAATAGCTGAGTAATTAATAGCTAAATGTGCCCACGGCACCAGAACAGATGTGCTTACAGCACCAGAACTTGTAGTACCAGAATACATAAATAGTGCATATAACACCTAAACAGATTTTTCCTCGGATCCGGAACAGAACAGATATCAAAATGTATATTGAGCTCGTTTCAGAATTCCCTTTTCACTAACTGAATCTCGTAGGATCCAGGCCCCTTATAACTCCCTTTTTATAGCATATACAGATAGCATGTCAAATCGGAAAGAATTTCGGACAAATCAGAAATTACCCAAAAATCGGGCAGCACAACGGCAGTATACAGAATTTACACAATTTTCCTGAAAATCAAAATTCACCAAATTTGCACAGAATATAGATATCAACATTTCAGAACATTTATTCTACTACACAAAGAATTTCCAAGTTCACAGAAAAATCCAGTCGACTAAAAACACAGTCGAATCAAAAATACCCGGACAAAAATCTTCAGAAAATAACCAAAATGTGCACACTCGGCACGTCAACAATATACAGAAACTTACGCGGTAAAAACTGAACCAATCAAAAGATACGGACGAAAATCACAAACAAAAATCAATTCCGGACAGATAATACCGCCAAACTCGACGGTTCTGAAAATTGAGAAAGGTGGAATGTGCCTTACCTCGTGCACAGCAATATCCTCAACAGTCTCTTCGAACGAAAACGGCTCCGCGTCTTCCCGAAATCAACATTTTCTTTTTCCTCTTTTTCTCTTTTCTCTCGGATCGAAATCAGATATTTTATAAAATATTTTCTCTCTCCTCAAATGAGCTGATTTCCCTTAAATCATACACAGATCGGCCTGGCCGATCGTCTCGATCGTCCTGGACGATCAGACCAAACAACCTCATCCTGGCCGATACTCCAGGGCGATGATCCGGCCGATGCTTATGAACTGTGCAATCGGCCTGGCCGAAGTCCTCAATCGGCCTGGACGATACCTACAGGAAATCACCTGGAGCAAATCTGGGCAAATTCTGGAGCAGTTTCTCAACTGATCGTCCCAGGACGATCCCAGATCGTCCTGGACGATCCTGGAGCAGATCGTAATATTACAGAGGCAGAATGCGAAATGAGTATATATGTGAAAGGGTTGGAGTAGCTCCAGTGGTAGATAAGATTAGAGAGTCGCCTTAGATGGTTTAGTCACATAAAAAATTGGACTTTCGATGACCCTATTAGATCTATTATGTTAAGAAAGATAGAACTGGGCCTAAAAAGACTGTTAAAAAGTATTAAAAAAATTTATAATGACTTTTTTATCAGATTTAAATGAGAATTTTCTCTTAATAGGGCATAATGAGAATAAATGCTTATTATTATTGTCGTTGTTGCATGTGCTCTGACTGGTGCATTGAACTCCTAAATTTAAGGTCTGAGAGTGCTGCATGGGTTTAAACATAAATTTAGATTTCAAGTCCAATATTCTTACTTAAAAGGACTAGAATTTACATAACATGGATTAATAAGTGAATGTACAAAGGTAAAATCCAACGAGATTTTGTTTTGTGTTCACATAAGGGGTTTAAAGCATCTTAAAAAGAAATTCATCATAAAAATACAAGCTTTTGATTTCAACATTCATAAAACAATTCACAAGATCAATATTTAAACCTAATTTTATGTTAGGGGGCAAACAAAGTTGATGAGATTTAAATAACAAAATTATGAATTATTTAAATTCTCAATGTTGACCATGTTGGAAGTGAATCTCAAATGGAGGAAACTTTATCATTTTAAATGCCTCCAAACCCTGATAAAACATAAATATAAATTTTAAATGGCTTCAATTTCACTCTTATGATAGTTATGTTAATGATAAATCTCAACCAGAGGGATTAATTCTAATAATCGAATTCTCATACCGAAAGTGACTTAAATGTCATCCACAATAATGATCGTGTTGAATGTGAATCTAAGCCGGAGGAAATTTTATCTTTTTTAAATGCATTTAAAATCAAATAAAATATATATTTTTTGAAAATGTCTTGAATATCATTTTGATGATGACGGTGTTGAAAGTAACACTTAATCGAAAGGTTAGATATCAAAATATTTCCAAATTTTAAAATTCAATGTGTATCAAAATTCAAATATTTAGAGAAAAAATAATCACATAAAAATTGAAGCAAAATTCTTCCATCTTTCGCAATCATTTGATGAGGTCGAAGAATTCAGAAATAATTTTAGCTCACAAATAACGAATTTCAAATCGAGAGTTTTACTAAGATTTATTCTTAGGTAATCTCCCACTAGTAAGTACATGGCACATATCCTATAACTGGTATTTTGGTTTCAAAATAGCTCCATAGGATTAGTGGTTAGGCCTATATGGCTCCACAAGTAAATAGTTATGACTGAGGCTTTTTGACTGAGTGGTTTTGCCATGGATAAACTTCTCTATATTACAATCACAACTAAGCCGGTATGCTCCCTAATGGCTAATACATTTGAATAATGAATCATATGTTATACTTAATATATAACAAAATCTTATGTTATCAAAGGTTGACTTGAATTTGTCTTTTAGGAAAATATTCACCCCAAGTCTATAAGGTATCATTGTACGAAGCAACTCATGGCCGCCGGCAAAGATCCTTTGGTTATTGTAGGTCGACTATCTCCTTTGACCGAGTAAACTAAGGCCGATGACAACTCAGGACGATAGAATTATGAGATTTTGATTGAGTTTGTCATCATTTATTCACCATCCTCTTTAACTGTAATTTGGTAAATTTTAAAGCATAAATATTAAAATTGCTACTATTATATGCTAGGTATTTAGTACCTATTTAATGATTATCTTTAATTCAAATTATTTTCCTGTCATTGAGAGGGATAATTAGCCATGGGAGTTTCCAGGTATAGGAAACTTGAACTCAGATCCTAATGTCCTTACAAATGAAGGTAAAATTCCTGGGTAGTGTCTTATCTCTGACCAATTTGCTTTCTCAAATTTTAACTCAAAACTTAATCTGTTAAAACTGTTTCCGAACATTTGGAGAGGCTGGGGTGCAAAAATTTCGAAGCCCACATATTTTTGGCAACATCGCTAAGGAATGTTTTTCTTTCATCTTTAAATAGTCGTACATAACCTATGAACTCATTAAATTCCCTTAAGCAAGGTTCCAAACTCTTACAATTTTATAAGACATTTGTTCATATTATTTTGTTCTGTCGAGTTTATGCATTTTTAAAGTGTAAGGTGATGTGTAAAATTCTGATTACTAATTTTCAACTTTTATTTGTGTAGATTAGATCTCTAGAACACTCCTTCCATAATCCCATCTATTATGTGGTGCCAACATTTTGTTGGCTAATGATCTCATCAGCATCAGAGACTAAGGTGAGGCCATCCAATTTGCTAGGCTAGAAGTACCTGTAGTTACTTCCGGGGCTGTCATCATCCCTATTCATGACATGACTACCCAAAGGCTTATCAAATGGCCTTATTCTATTGAAGCCTCGACATGATGCACACAGTTGTCAATGCAGTGAGTACAATATTTGAGAGAGTTACCACTTTTGAAGAGGTTCCCCGAAAGAGGATCTCAGTCTTCAAAGGCTATCCCAATTAGAGACCTTGGCTATAAAAAGAGTTGCAGTTGGGAAGAAAATCTTTTTGGTACCTACAAATGCTGCTAATCTTCCAGTTGAATTGTTGGCACTTGGAAAGAATGATCATGAGGCTTTTTCATTTGGAGGGCTGTCTAAGAGACAGAGGAAGATGAATGCTGAATTGTGGGCTCAATTATTACAACAGTGCACCTCTCTATACAACCAGCCCAAGAGACAAAAGTGAGTATTCATACTCGGAATAAATTTACAAACTTAACATATGTGAAAAGGGACAACTCTCTCATTGAGTTGAAACAGTCATTTTGGGTTCAATAACGCTAGGCCCTAATCCTTCTGAAGGAGCCCGAAATTCTATCCACCAAGGTTCATAAAGTCCTTAAAGTTTTTATGGAGAGAGGGCTAATGAAGTGTCACGACCCGGCCCGGTTAGCTCGCAAGTGCGAGGCGGGAACAGAATTCGGATATAAGGAAGATGAAAGAAACTTTACAAAACAAATAATGTAACTCCAAAATGAAACAGCAACATAAAGAAAGAGCCACTAAAAATTCCAAACATAAACTTTTCCTTTTCTTTCTTTCATGGATCACCAATTAAAAATGTTTAGCTTTAAGATTACAAAAGATATAAAAAGGATCCATAAGTATAATATTTTCTCTTTCACTCTAATTCTAATCTTCCACTACAAAACACCAAAACATAAAAGAACCTGCCGCCCGTCATCTCCCTACGACGGTAGGCGCGCGGTGGTTGGTTGGCCATTTACTCCTTTCTAGTTCCTCCTGAAAAGTATTCCCACAACGAGGGCGAGTCTTACACTCAATAGGTGAGAATGGAAATTCAATTAAACTTAAAAATCAAGAGATAAAACTATAATATGCTTTGGGAACAATTTTAACAAAAGAATCATAAATCATAAAACAAGTTGTGCTCAAAGAAAAGCATACCTTTACCTCAACTTTCAATTGCATAATCATTCCATAACCTTTTTTCTTTCATTCTTTATAAAACCATGCCTCAAGGGATAATCTTATTTGCATGTAACATATGTATGAAACATTCATAATAGTTTAATATGCATATAACTATAACACCCGTCTCAGGAGTATCACTTGTACTGATCAGGTACATATAAATTGGCCATTTCCTTTTCCATTGGTTCATAGGAACCATCCTTTTCCATGGCTCATAAGAGCCTCCTTTTCCATGGCTCATAAGAGCCTCCTTTTCCATGTGATACTTCCGCGTCAATCATGCACATACATCTATTACTTAAATAATCATAAAGATGCTCCATGTAGAATTATCCATAAGCTATGCATGTGTATGTTTCCTCAAAGATGCGTATGCTTGCTATGCTTATATGTACATTGCATGTAAGGTAGAGAAAGTCATGTAGAGCAAGTGTAGGGAATGAGTATGTAATCCAATCATAAGTTGAGCATTTCATAAGGGAAACATTTGTAATTGCCTCAAGTATCCATAAACTTACAAAAGAAAAGTTGAGACATAAGAGTTCAAATAGGCATAAATGATTTGGCAATTTCTATGTAATTCAATGAAATAAAAGTTGTTTAACATTTAAAAGAAAATCCATTCCACCTACCTCAATCCGTGCACCACAAGGCGATCCTTCAAAAGTCCTCACGCCCCTTTTCCTCTTATGAAATCAAACTCTACAAGTGGCAAACATAAGGTGTAGAAATAAGTTTTCTCTCTCACACCTAAAAAAAAACCCTAGATTTCAAAAATCCATATTTTCATAAAAGTAACTCACATTAGGGTTTTAAAAATATCACATTACCTTTCTCTAAGCTTAACCCAAAGAAAACTCTCATTTCTACAAAACCCTAATTTACAAAACACAATTTATTCTTATAAAACTTAAATCAAATTCCATAATTATCTTCCAAGAATCATTAGGAAACATCTTTGTGAATGTACTTTGAAAGAAAACCATTTTTGAGTGAAACTCTAACTTCAAAAAAATTCATATTTGTAGGAAATCAACTCGCATTAAGGTTTAGAAACATCCCTTAATCATTCTCTAAACTTTTCTCAAAGAAAATCCAAGTTTTCTCTAAACCCTAGTTTTCATTCATTAGAGAAAACTCAAGGGAAGAAAGATAAAACTCAAGCAAAACACATACCTTAGTCTTCCCTTAGTCTCCCCTATGATTTCCCCAAGTTTGGTCGCCGGAAACCGCTCCCAAGCTCGTCGTCCGTCCCTTACCCGACGCTTCCTCTCTGCCTCTTCTTGCGTTCGGGCGGAAGAATACCGAGCGAATCCATGGGGAGGGGAGGGTTCGGTTCTCATATGAAAAAAAAAAAAAAGCCTAAAGACCTATTTGCCCTCACTTAAAACATCCAAACTTTAATAATGCTCAAGGGTACTTTTGGTATTATGAGACTTTCATGAATTTTAATTTCTAATTTGAGCAAAATTAAATATAAGTCCTTTACATCAAATTTCTTAGAATTTTGCGTAGAATTTTTCAAAATTATTCCCGTCGAAATCTGACATCCTCAAATTTTCCACTTAAAACTCGTCGCGACGCTTTGAAAAACGTGCGAGGTCTAAAACGACGTTTTCGGGTTTTACATGAAGAATAAAATATCAAAAGCTGCTTGTAATAGGGACTAAACCCCACGTGTAGGTTATCATCTGTCGTGGTAGCAGAAAAAGAAGGGAGACAAGCTCCGTAGATTGAACATTGGGGCTTGACACTTGGACCTAATGTCTAAGAATCCGCTGCTGAAAGGTCCACTGAAGTATGGAGACTAGAGTCTCTAAAAGAAAAATTTATGAAGAAGAATAAAGGCATGATATATGGCGTGTACTTCTAGCGATCCGCCTATGAAAAATCCATCAACAATGGGTGTTGAAAAAGAAGGTCCCATATGATATCATATATGATGGTCGACACCCTAGAGAATTTTTTAGGAGATCCCATCGCTTTACAACTCCACTCTCAGGAAGAGGCCAATTTTAACCTTAGCTCTCCGATTGAGGAGCTTTTCATTTTAGATACAGAGCCAAAAATCTAGTGGATACGCCGCTTGAAAATTCTGGATATAATAAGTAGAAGAAGATGATGATGAAACCGTAGAGGTCGAAGTAGTCTACATGGTGGGGCATAAGAATGAGCCAAGCAACACCATGAAGCAAGATCTACTATTGTTGGAGCCACAATCTCTCAAGAAGAATGAGCACAATTTGATCATACTGAATGCACAAAGTCTTTCGCAGGGGATGAATAAGAGGAACATGAAGAAGGCCAACTACTAACTAATACCATCACGTTGGCACAATCATAGAGGTCTATGAAGTGCCAAATGAAGGAAAAATATAAAGAGATCTTGCAGCCAAACACAATAATGACTGAAATGATGGCATAGATAGCCGTGATGATGTAATTGATGTAAAAAAGCATTGCTATTAATCTCGCACCAATGACAACGACTCAATGACTGAGAAATAGTGAGAAGATGCAAATGACTCTGCCTAGTTAGCGTGACAGATGTTGAAATGAACCATGAATTATTAATTATAATTTCGCTCTCAACAAGAGTCAACCATATAACACTACGATGTGATGTGTCGAAGCAGTGTGACATGCACATAACTAGTTCAAAGGAGAAAACCTTTGTGCATCGAGGAACATCCATAATGTTTCTTGTGAATCCCGATTCAGGTTTCATTCAAGGTCACAATCGGCTATAACGAGCTATAGCAAGAAACCATAGATGATGGTAACCTTGAAGTATATTCAAAACTTATGAATATTTCATTTCGCTTTTTTTGTCAATTAAAAATTATTATCCAAGTTCTGAAATATGAATAAGGGCACCTGGGTCATTTGGCCATATGCAAAAACACAGTAGTAGGAGTGTAGGTCAACTGGATTTTTCAAATAGCATGAACAAAAACTGTTTCATCCATAACAACTTTAGATAGTAGATTCTTTTTTAGCAATTTCACAATTGTCTTTAAATGCAACTCGAGCTATCTGGACCCTTTATCTTCACGTAATATTATTGTTGTTCTAGTAATCTTAAACCCATATCTCCTAATTTTTCTTTTTTTTTTTTATTGTTACACTTTCCATTTATTTCAATAGATGCCCTACCAATTATAATTGCCCTTATGTGAAAACAGGAAGCAGACACTGAGGCATCTCACTTTAAATACACATGCATTCATTGATGGAATCGATCTTTTAATATTATAAATTTTCCAATTTTTATTTTGACTCTTAGATTTTGTAATTCTATGAAATATTGGTTTAATTTTGATTATAAATTAGAAGTCTCCGGGCATGTAAATTCACTGCAGATGTGAACATGATATATATGGAATTTAAACTATTTGATAATGTAATGGTATGCTTGAATCTTGAAAGGTTACCTATAAGAATTTCTAAGAAACTTATCGCTAGACAAACATAACCTTATGAATTATGAATTGGAATTTCAATAACGCTTTGGCATAATTCCGCTCTTCAATATGTCTACTCTGACTATCTTTTATGAACCTGTTACCAATACCTTGAATTCTTTTCCCTTTACATTCCTTCTTGTTAAATTAGTAGCCAACATTTTACCAAAAAAATATATTCATTTTGTTCTTGAAACTACTCTGAATGGTGCATACTTGAGGTACTTGTGCATTGTTATGATAAATCTACTTTTAATGATTCTTCGATTCCTTTACAGAAGCATTGCAAGCCTTGATTAATGATATATTTTTTTCTTAAAAACCTGGCAAAATAATGCGAATCTGAAAGTCTATACAAATCAGATACACCAATCACTTGTTAATTTTGATTTAGTTCTTTTATTTTGTTGTTTTTTTGTTGTAGTTCTTTGGAAATATGTCTATGATTGTTCCCTATAGAGAATGGCTTCTCGTTTGTTTGATGGTCGTGTCCAATCAATGTTCCTGGATGTTGACTTTGAGTTCGTTTGGCTGGGTTTACTGTTGCTGTGTTTCCTTCTGTGGGATCCTAGCTGAAGTCGCAGATTCAATGTTTCAGGAGCCATTCCCGCTGCTGGTGCTGTTGCTGGTTTGCGCTTTGCTAATAATCGATAATTTCTTTATTTCTTTCTATTCCCGATTACGGCACTGCAACGTTAGATTCTGGAAGTCTTGTGGCTTCTTTTGGCAGAGGTCTCTGATAGGAAGTACTTGAAGATTTCAAGTAAAATCTAACACTATTGATAAAAACAGTTCACAACTCCAATGGAACACAACAAAAACAATAATTCTATTGAAAATCCGAGGAAAAACACTTGAAATTCACTAGTAGAAGAAGAAAAATAGCAAGATACAATTGATCCTCTATTCGAGAGGAGGATCGATCTCTCCCAAATCTCTAGACGCCTATAGAGCCCAATAGAAAACCTAAATCTAAGAGATCTCAAATTTAAGCCAAATTCAAGATGTCCTAACCCTAGAAAAACAAACTATTTAATGCATACAATTCAAAAGGAAATATCTAAACATTCCTTACACTCAAATTTTCCTCTCAAATCCCTTAAAAATCTTTCCCAAAAAGCTCCCTCCGAACTGGACGGTCGGCTCCTGCATACCAGAGGCAGAAAGTCCTCTTGTTTCGTGTAAGCCGGTCCCGACCGGCTGGATAGATCTAACAGTCTCTGTCAAGTGTATGACCGTCTGTGTAATTTCCTTATTCGGCTGGGTTTCGTAGTATATATTGCCTTGTTTGTTATCTCAGGAATATGGGAATCTTATACTTCGTGTTTAGCGTGTAGTGGAGATCGCGGTAGATAGACCTGAAACTATTGCTGGAAATGGGGTTTTGAGACGTAGACTTGCGTTTAGCTTGATTGTTAGTTTTTGTGAAACTAATAAACATAAGTTTATTTTCAATTATGAATGAAGGGTCTCTAGGCTTTTAAAACCCAATCTTAATAAAATTCAAATCCTCTCAAATTTGCGCACTGTTGGCTGTGAATTCTTGGAACGTCTTTTACTGGCATGTGACTTAAATTTTTAGTAGCTTTTTGTACTTTTTATCTATTAATTTTATAATTGGTTTTTTTTTTTTTTAAATTTATAATTGATTTTTGCATGCGTGATTGAGATTTGGTCAAATTTGTTACATTATAATTTCTTTTTTATAGTCTAAATCTTAAATTGTTGCATGGTTCTTCATTCCCACATAATGTATTTTGTGCTTGGATTATAGATTGCAAGAAATCAATTTAATCCCGAGTTGGTGGTTTACAATGCTGGCACTGATATTCTAGATGGAGATCCTTTGGGAAGGTTGAAGGTACTATCTTTTCTTATCCATTTTTCATTTTTTGTTAATATTGTTTTTCTCACTAGACATTTGCAAGAGGATGTACCTTGGTTTATGCTTTTTGCTGATGATATTCTTCTTGTTGATAAGACTAGAGAGGGAGTTGAAGTTAAACTTGAATTATGGAGGTCAATCTTAGAGTCTAAAGGTTTTTGCTTGAGTAGATCTAAAACATACTATATATATGAAGTAGATGCGTGCAATTAGTTACTAGCTTCAGGTTTGTTTGGCTTTTTATTATCAATTTGACACATAATTGCATTATAGAATGTTAGTCCATCTATCCAAATCTATCTTTTAGAACACATTTTCATAGGGAATATGAGTTTTTGTTCATTAGTTTGAAATTATGAGGCTAATCTAGATGATGCAATTCATGGTTAATAACATAATGCCTCATGATTGGTTTGAAACAACAGCATTCCCAACTTAATATTATGCTTCTCTTTTAATGACAAATATTTTGTGCCATAAAGCATTACAGGTCTCACCACCATCTCATAAAATTTCCCCTTAAGTTTGAATGATACTTTCTTATCACACAACAAACCCGACGCATTCCTCCACTTAAACCATTCAATTTGAATTATACTAATAATATCCCCTTCTATTTCACCATCACTCTAAACAATAGACCAAAGATATCTAAAACGAGTACATTTATTGACAATATAATAGCTCAAAGTCACAAACCTCCACTAGATCTATTACTACTAAAATTATACTATATGTATTCAGTTTTAGATCACTGTAGGAAAAATGCATGTTACCGGCGGGCAAAATCCACCAGAAAATGCCCAAAATCCGTCGGTAGTAAGCATTTCCGACGAAAAATTGCTTGACGGTAAAATGCGCATAGGAAACATGTTACCGTCGCAAAATAATCTGCCATAAAGATTTCCAACAAAATTTCGACGAAAAATATGTTAGAAATATTTTTGGTAGATATAAACTCCGTCGGAAAAATAAAAAAAATAACAAAAAAAATTTAAAAAACCATCAGCCCGTTGAAGACCTCTTCTAGCCTAGCTGGGCTCACCCGTGACCCTGCCCGCCAATCGCCCTGCTGGGCCCCCTGAACCGCTGCCCGCCGATTCGCCCTGGCTTACCCTCCTATGCCTTGGCTCATCCGTGACTCGTTGCCCGCCTTGCATGAGCTGCCTGCCATGCCTGCGTCTAGCAGGGTTTGAATCCCGCCCTTTAGCCCTCCCGCTGCCCGCAAGACCATCTTGCCACCACTGCAAAAAAGGTATTAAATGATGAGTTGTTTTCTATTTATATTATAAAAGACAGAATATTTAAAAGCTGAGTTTATATTTTATTTAATAAAAATTAAAATAATCAAATTAATTTATAAAAGCTGAGTTGGTTTAATTTAATTTATATTTTATTTAAAATAATTACTATATTTAAAAGCTGAGTTTTTTTAAGATCAAAATAATTATTATATTTAATTTAATAATAAATTATTAAAATTTTAAATTTATTTTATTTGAGCAATATTTAATTTGATTGAACAAAATGTATAATTTTAAATATTTCTAATTGCCATTTTTCAGAAAATTTAAAATTCCGTCAAAAATACCGACAGAAAATCCACCGGAAATACCTCCAAAAAACTCGTCATAAAATCGGTCGGAAATACTCTGTCAGAAAATCTGTTGGGATTTTTTACGAATTTATTTCCGCTTGAAATCAGTGTTTTTTCTGTAGTGGGTCTACTCAAATGAAAATCTTTAAACTCTAAGGTTGAACTTCATACTTTGAGTTTACCTACAACTCCCTCTCTAGTCTTATCAACAAGAAGAATATCATCAGCAAAAAGCATACACCAAGGTACATCCTCTTGCGAATGCATAGTGAGAATATCCATAATTAAAGAAAAAGTAACGGCTTAAGGCTGATCCTTGATGTAATCCAATTGAAATAGGAAAATACTTGGTCAAACCACCTTATATTTGAACACAAGTAACAACTCCTGCACATATATCCCTAATGAATTGTTTTCTCAAACTCTCCATAGCACTTTTCTTGGATCTTTATCATATGCTTTCTCTAAATCAATAAAAATCATATGTAGATCCTCCTTATTCTCTCTAAACTTCTCCAGCAACCCTCTCAATAAATGAATAGCTTCCATAGTAGACCTACCCGACATGAATCCAAATTTATTTTGAGAAACATTAATATCACGTCATAACCTATGCTCCATAACTCTCTCCCAATGTTTTAAAGTATGACACATCAACTTAATTTCTCTATAATTCGCACAATTTTATGCATCTCCTTTATTCTTAAAAATAAGATTCAACACACTCTTTCTCCACTCATCTGACATTTTTTAGTCTTCAAAATAATATTAAAAAATTTAGTAATCCAAGAAATTCATTCAACTCCTGAGCATTTTCACACTTTTATTGGAATATCATAATGTACACTAGTTTTTCCACACTTCATTTTCTTTAAAGCCTCTATAACTTTAGTTTTACTAATATGCTAATTAAAATAAAAATCTCTATTTTCATTTAGAGTGCTAAGATCACTAAAGTCAATTATATTCTCGCAATCTTCATTGAAAAGCTTAGCAAAATATCTCATCCACCTTTGTTGATATTCTCTTTTAAAGAAAGTATTTTTTTTTATCTTCATTCTTAATACACTTCACTTGAACGAAATCCTTACTACTTTCATCTTTTTATTTGACTAACTTATACATATATCATTAGTCCTCTTTAGAATGTAATTTATTATATAAATTATTAAAAGCTAAAATTTAGAGAGGGAGTTGAAAGTAAACTTGAATTATGGAGGTCAACATTAGAGACTAAAGGTTTTCGCTTGAGTAGATCTAAAACGGAATATATGGAGTGTAATTTTAGTAATACTAGACCTAGTGAGGGGATTGTGACTTTGGGCGATCAAGTCATTAATAAGAGTACACATATCTTGGATCTATTATTCAGAGTGATGGTGAAATAGATGGGAATATTATCAGCAGAATTCAAGTTGGATGGTTGAAGCGGAGGAATGCATCGAGCTTGTTGTGTGATAGAAAAGTACCCCTCAAACTTAAGGGAAAATTCTATAAGATGGTAGTGAGGTCTGTAATGCTTTATGGTGCTGAATGTTGGCCAGGTGGATGATTGACTTCACCCTTATTGATAGGATACAAAATGAGCATATACATGACATTTAGAGATAGGATACAAAATGAGCATATACATGAAAAGGTCGGAGTAGCTCCAGTAGAAGATAAGATTAGAGAGAGTCGCCTTAGATGGTTTGGTCACATAAAACGGTGGCCTTCCAATGATCCGGTTAGGAGAGTAGAGGTATTAGATTTGACTTATGTTAAGAAAGGTAGAGGCAGACCTAAAAAGACTTGGTTAGAAAATATTAGGAATGACCTTTCTTTATTAGATTTAAACAAGAATTTGACCTTTAATAAGACACAATGAAGAAAAATGATTCATGTAGCCGACCCCACGTAGTGGGATAAAGGCTTGATGTTGTTGTTGTTGTAAAATTTTTGCATCGCAGATTGGCAGATTGCTTTTTTAGACACCTTATGAGCCTCTTCATATCTTCCCCAATTTTTAGAGTTTTTACATTTAAACTAATTATTATAACAAAGCTTCTTATTTTTTATCTTTTATTGCACAGTTTGATTCTACCACCAACTTATTTTTATTAGGAGCTTTTTCTTTTGAAACTTTAAGCATATCCTTTGTAACATTCTTATTATGACTAGTTATTATTTTTCACATATCCTTCGCTTTATCATGCATAGACAAAATCTTAAGATCTCGAATATTGCTATCAAACATACTTTTGTTAGTGTTCTTTAAATTCCTCAATCTAATTTTAGAATAATGTTTTACTATATTTTTCATATTCTACCCCTTAATCTTAAAGTCTAAAGCTAACAAGCAATGTTAGGTACATAAATTTTTGCTTGGAATAACTTTACAATCTTTGCAATCTTAACGATTTGTTTTTCTTATAAAAAAATAATCAATATGAGTTTTACTATATCTATTATTATAAGTGAGGAGATGCTCATCTCTTTTCTTAAATAAAGTATTAGCAATTATAAAATCATAAGTTAGAGCAAAATATAATATAGTCTTATCATCTTCATTAGTCGCTCCAAACCCATAGCCTCCACAAATATTTTTAAAATTCTTTACCTCTCTACCAACATGCTCATTTAAATCTCCTCCAATAAAAACTCTTTCTTCAAGAGGTATCTTTTGAATTAATTCTTCTAAGCCATTCTTAAATCTTAATTTTAAACACATCCAAACTTGCTTGAGTAGTATAAGCACTTATAATATTAATAATCTTAGCATCAACAATAATTTTATCTTCACTTCTATCAATTTTTATAATATTATCCTTTAAACTCTTATTTATAATTACACATACATCATTTCTAGTATGACTTCTACCAGAATACCAAGGTTTAAAACCTAAACTATTAATCTCCTTAGGCTTCTTTCCAACCCATTTAGTTTCTTAAATGCATAAAATATTTATCTTCCTTTGGATTATAATATCAATTAATTCTATTAATGCCTATAAGAGAACCTACATTCCAAGATCTTATTTAAATTCTAGTTTCATGGACTAGTTTCTTTGCCCACATCCGTCCATGATGTAGGAACCCTTTCCTATTTAACACTGCACCTGGGCTCCGGTGCAGTGGCTCTTGCTTATTTGTCGTTATATTCAAGCCATACAACGCGTCGCTTCCAGGAAACGCCCTAACATTAACATAATATATTAAAGGATTCATGTCATGATTATTCGACATGTTTTACGCTGGTTGTCGACTACCTAACACATCCATATATTTTTCTCATGTAGGACTTGAGACCTGGCAACAAGAGTGGGTTAAAATTTTTATCTTTTATAAAATTAATTAAGATGTTTACTAAAGTTAATTAGCTTCTATATATAAGATTTAATTCAATTAATTTAGCTATTTGGATAGTCTGAAATTATATTAAACCTAATTATATCCTATTTTGGTAGGTTGATCCATTTGGTCAGTTTGACCTAGTTAGGTGGGTTAAATGGGTTGGATCATATTAGATTTGTGTTTCTAACATTCCTAGCTAAAATTAATCTCATGAGTTTGATTTGATTTGACCAATTAATTAAGCTTGTCCACTTTGAAAAGTATATTTTTATTTGGGTCTGAAAGAGATGTTGCACTGATTTAGTAAATTGATCATCTTAGAGTAGTCAAATTTGGTCAAGTCCAACTAGAATTTTCTTTCTAACATATAGAGAATCACTCACAGCAATTTGACCAATTAAAGGATTTAGGCTAAGAGACCTAGGATAGGAGCCTTCAAGGTATTTTGATATTTTAGGATTTTAGGTAAAACCATGGTCAATAAGAGTTGATAACTTCATAGGCAGATTTATTAATCCATGGATTAGAATAAAATTTACATTTTTTTAATGCTAACACCCTATTTTCCCTTCGAAGTATTGATATGTATTTATATTTTTCACTTTGTTGTGATCACACTCTTGTTTTTATTGGCTCAGATCAGCTCTGAGGGAGTGGTGATAAGAGATGAAAAGGTCTTCAGATTTGCAAAAGAAATGAATGTACCCATTGTCATGCTAACTTCAGGTACTAATCACTTCAGCTTCGATTGGGACAGTTTTTTAGTATAAAAATTTTTAGTTTAAAAAATTTGTATGCGAAAAGGTGCTTTAAAAAATAATAAAAAAACTATTTCAAATTTAGGTTTTGTTTGGGACGGCTTTCTTTCTTATTCTTAAAAGCAGCTTTTTAGTATAAAATTTTTAATTTTTGTACTAAAAAATTACTTTAAGAAATAATAAGAAAGCCGTCCCGGATTTCATTTGGGACATTTTTACTGCTTTTTAAAACAACTTTTTAGTACATTAAAGTAAAAAAGCCATCCCAAATG
Organism: Dendrobium huoshanense; assembly: GCA_016618105.1. NCBI lineage: Eukaryota > Viridiplantae > Streptophyta > Magnoliopsida > Asparagales > Orchidaceae > Dendrobium > Dendrobium huoshanense. The sequence continues at coordinate 80,836,385 of CM028359.1, read as the reverse complement.
AAACCTTAATCTTTATCTTGATATCACTATCGCATGTCCTCCCAAATAGATATTCTCCTTAAGCCTGTTTTATTTCAGGTGGTTACATGAAATCAAGCGCTCGAGTTATTGCAGATTCAATTACAAATCTTTCAAAGAAAAATTTGATTGATCTGAACTCTTCTACAAATAACAATCTGTAATATTCTGATATCTATGTTTTTTAATTGTATAGACAAATGTTTGTAATTGATATGAGATATATGTTTGATGAGAAAATTATTTTGCATGCATACCTTTTCTATGAAAAGATTATGATGCAAATCATAGTTCTATTTGAAATATAAAAATGTGATGGTTTTGTTCAGCTTGGCACAGCAAAATTATATTTGCAGTAGAATTGTATCAAATGAAATATATATATTTGTTTGGCTATTTTGTCAAATTAGATATTTCAAAATTTTAGTTTTTTTTTTTTTCATTTGCAAATCTAAAGATTTTAAGGGGAAAGTTACATATATTGAATCCTTATGTATTTATGTATTTAATATTTAAATATTTCTATTTTTATATAATATTTTAACTTTTAAATTATGTGAAAAATGTGATTAACAGTAATTATCAAAAGTAATATATATATATATTTTAAAGCATGAGTTTTGATATGGCTTAGCGTTAAGTTGTTAAAAAATTAAACAAAAAAGCTTGACCTCTTTAATTGGGCTTCTATTGCTTGACCAACTAATCGCCATCTTTGGATTACCAAGGTCCAGTGTCATTGGTAGACTATTGTCAGATCAATGTTGTCTTACTACCATCACTAGAGAATTGCTGATTTGGACAAATTTGAGTTCGGGTCGACTCGGTTAGGAAACGGATCGGGTTCGGATTCGAATAGCTGACCCTACTTGAGTTTTAGGTCATGTTCGGGTAGATCCGGAAACTAAAAAATGATCCGAAAATAACCCGGAATTGATTCTGCTTGAGTCTGTTGCCCGCCTAATTCCTTCGTTGGCCTAAAGTATCGCTGCCTCACCGGAATTGAAAGTAGCGTCGCTTCTTCAACCATATCTCCTAAATCCATGTCGGATCGAGTCAGCCCGGAAACCCAATGGTTGGGTCTCGGTTGAACAAATTGACCTGTTTAAAAAACCAATTCATGTCAAATAATACCGGGTCAGTTTTAGGTTTGACCCGTTGACCCGAATTGACACCGTTAATTGCATGACCAACATCATCAGATTCCCACTGTTTGATCATTATTATCAAGCCACCACCCTCACCCAATCGCCTTTATCGATCACAATGGCTTAATCATTGTCCTTGGTAGGGGTGTAAGTAAGTCAAGCTGGCTCGAGCTTGATTCGTTCAAGATGCAGTCAAGGCTAGCTATTTTATGTTTTCTTTATTTTCTACTTGTGTTTATAGTTCTCTTTCTCATGTGGCTTTTCATTTTCTCTTGTTGGCCTTTGGCTTTCCTATTGCCGTTAGGTTTCTCCAGCTACTGGCTGCTCATTTTACGCTCACTATTGATCCCTATAAAGGTGTATTAACTTCTCATTATGTTGGCTATTTGGTTGAGTTATATTGGCTTCTTGAGCGGTTCATTTAGGAGAGCATTTAGGCTTCATTTGATTGGAAGTTTTTGGTGCTTATTCCATTTTAAAATGACAAATTTATTTCTTATTTACTGTTTGGTTGGTCAAATCATGTTCCTAATAACTCTTTTTTTTTTATAAATTTTTCTGCTGTTTTGAGAAAGCTTTTTATATATACTTCTCCGTTAGAAAACTCCATTTTCTAAATCAATGTTTCTTAAAACTGTCTTTTACAAAAGTACCAAATAACCAAACGAAGCCTTAATGCCTTTTCTCCCTTCTCCTCCTATATAGTGTGGCTGATTTTCTTGCGTAAAAAGAGAGATTTGTGATGAATTTTTGGAATGTGAAACCTATGAGTTTTTAGCTTGTGAGCTATCGTCTTCTACCTTCCCTTTACTAATTCGCATTGGACTTCTATCTTCTTCTCTCCATATTTTTTATTCCATTTGTATCCTTTTCTTGAAACTATTATAAGTTATAAGTGATGTTGTGTCATGCTTTATTATAAATTGTAAGGTGTTGTTATGTCCTATTTAATGTGAGTTTGAAGTGGTGTGTTGTTTAGTTTTATTTGTGTCTGTTTAAGTTAAATTGAAATGAAGTTTTTAATTTGCATTCCTAGAACCAAGGTTATTTTTAGGTTGCATCAATTTGGTAACATAGTCTTATGTTTGATCATTTTGGTATCAGATACTTGGGTTGTCGTGTGAGTCTTTCTTTCTCTTTAAAAATAAAAAAGGAAAGTCTAAACAGTTAACAAGCTGAAGTTTCAATTTAAGAGGAAGATCTGTTATCAGAAAGAACGCATTTGGAGCCTCAGGGAAGCACTGCCATTCAACCCGGATCAAACCAAGTAATCCATAACTTTTCATCAATAAACCGGCTTCCATTTCAAGCAATTTCTACAAATCCAATTTAGAATGATTGTCTGGATATCTTCCAGCATGTTATTGATGCATTCTGATCAGGAGATGATATTCTTCTACTATGAGAGAATTGATGCAGTCAATGCTAGCTATTTTATATTTTCTTTATTTTTCACTTGTGTTTTAAGCTCTCTATCTTCTATCGCTTTTATTTATTTTTGTTGGCCCTCAATTTCTCTATTGGCCCCTCTGTTTCTTCTGCTGGCTGTTTGTTTTTTCTTACTGACCCCTCCGTTTCTCTTATGTTGGTTCTTGATTTTCCCAGTTGGCTCTCGGTTTCTCTGTTACCCTTTAGTTTCTAGCTGCTGGCTAGTTGTTTTTGGTTATTTGTTGATTTCTATAATGGTGTTTTGACTTCTCATTATGTTGGCTGTTTGGCTGAGTTCTATTGATTGATTGGGTGGTTCATTTAGGAGAACATTTAATGCCTTTTTCCCCTTCCTCTCCAATATAATGTGGTCGAATTCCTTGTGAAAAAAGAGAGATTTGTGATGAATTTTTGGAATGTGAAACATATGGGTTTTTAGCTTGCGAACCATCCTCTTCCACCTCCATTTGCTAATTCATCTTGGATTTATATCTTCTTTCTTCTCTCCACGGCTTTCATTTCACCTGTATCATTCTTCTTGAAACTATTAGAAGTGTTAAGTGGTATTGTGTCTTGTTTTATTGTAAGTTGTAAGATATTATTATGTCATGCTTAATGTGAGTTTGAACCGGTGTGTTGTTCTGTTCTATTTGTGTTTGTTTAAGTTATATTAGAAGGAAGTTTGTAATTTGCATTCCTAGAACCAATGTTGTTTTTAGGCTGCATCAGTTAAGGAGCGCACAAGTCGAGCTTATCGAGTCACAAGTTCGAGCTCGAGCCTATACTCGAGCTTAAGCCTAGCTCGGCTCGAAGGCTCGTTGAGCTGCTCGATTAAATTAAAATATATTTAATAATTAATTTAAATTAATATTACATAATATAGTTTAATAATTTTAACTTAATTATATATTAACAAATAAAAATTCTTACAAATTTAAAAATTTTAATTTAATATAAAGAAATTAAGTTCAACAATTGTGTTGAGCTCTTACTTTCTAAACGAGCTCGAGCTATGAGTTTTTAACTTGCCGAGCTCGAGCTCGAGCTTAGTAAGCAAGCTTGAGTTGTGCTAGAGCTCGAGCTTAATAATAGCTAAACAAGCTTAGCTCAATTAGGGAGATAATTGACTCGATTCGACTTGTTTACACTCCTAATTGTCAGACCGCTATCACTCGGTCACTATTATGTAAACTCCTCTCATGCCCTATCGGCTATACACTATTTTCATCAAAGGCTCAAACTTTGCGATCTCAACTTCTCCAATTTAGGTGATGGTCAAATCTTTGGAATCAATTTTATCATTGTACTAATCCAAATATTCTAATATGCAATAATTATATTATTATTATTTAAATAATATTAAGCTTAATGCTAAGTTTTTCACAAACTTAACATAAGATTTGCTTTGCCTTTCACTAGATATAATATTACTTTATATATTATTATATCATAATTCATAGCAAAAATAAAATTAAATTTACCCATCAAATTATTTAAAATAAAAAATAATTTAATTTATTAGTTAATTTATACTCTCTTTTCTTTCCCCATTTAAAGCTCTTTTTCCTTAAAAATTCTAGAAGCTTCATTCCAGAATTCTTCTAAAGTGAGTTCTTAAACAACTCTTCTTTACTTTGCTCTACCAATTCCAAAACCCCAATGGCGAACTACGGTACGATACCTTCCTCCGCTTCTCCTCCATCTCTCGACTTCATCTCCCGCGCCAAGGAGCGTGGCCGAGCTGCTCTCTCAACTCGCCGGCCATGGAGCGAGATGATCAGCGCCCGGGTCTTATCCCTTCCCCCGAGCCTCGGCGATGTCTATCTCCGGATCCGCACAAACGTCACCTATTTTTCCATGAACTACGCCATCGTCTTTTTATTCGTCGTCTTTCTCAGCCTGTTGTTGCATCCCGGTTCCCTCCTAGTCTTCTTCATCTTGATCGGCGCATGGATCTTCCTTTTCTTCGTCAGGGATCAGCCACTTGTGATTGGTGGTCGGGCGTTTGATGAATCGTTTATTCTCATCAGTCTATCGGTTGTCACCATTGTGTTGTTGTTGATATCCAATTCTACCGTGGACATTGTTGGATCGGTGGCTACCGGGAGTGTGGTGGTTCTAGCGCATGCGGTGCTGCGGAGGACCGATGATCTGGCTGTGGATGAGGAGGCGGCGGTGGCCGGTGGGTGGTATGCGGCTGTTGGGGAGAGCAGCAGGACTTCTCCGGCATCATAGTTCTGGACGATTTAGGTATTCATTTCAGGATTTATTGAAGCTTAGGTTTTGATATTGTTGGATGTTTGCTTTCTAATTTTTAACTTGTATAGGTTTGATTAGGCGCAAATCCCTTATGTTATTTTTCAGTCATGCACAAATGAATGCAGTTTTCATGATTTTCTGTGTGATTTATATGTTACAAATGCCTGTGATGCGCATCATTCATGTTCTTGTTTGGCAGCTCATGTAGACCTATTTCAACAACGTATTTTGGATGTTTTAATTACTACTATTCTACCGTTTTCATCTCCGGTTTTTTTGGAAGAAAGGGATTTTTACTTGTGGTTATCTATTTTTATGTTGTGATTATAGAGCTTTAACTATGGGTGTCAAAATGGGTTGATGGATCAGATTTGAGTCAGTGTAAAAGTTGACCCAAACCAAATCTAGTCAATTCAAATTCGACCAGTTTAATAAACGGGTCAAAAACACCAACCCTTTTTAACCTATTTTTGTTAAAAAAAAAAATTTATAACTTATTAACTATAAAGTTTAAAACATTTGATAAAAAAATAAGAAGATTACACTCGTAAGCAAAAAAGTTTAAGGATTCCGAGGTTAAAAATGGATTCGTTGGTCAACTTGAATTCAACTAGTTTAATAAATTGGTCAAAAAACCTAATCTGAACCCGATCTCTTTATTAAACGGGCCAATCTTAACTAAAATTTTTTTTGGCTTGGTTGACGGGTTGGATCATTTATTGACAATACTAGCTTTAACTATTTTCCCCAAGTTTTTTCCCACTCTTCTTTTTGTCCAATTGTCGCGTTTTCATTTCTCTTCATATTTTTTGTTGAAAGATCCGTAGGTTGTTAACTCTGTGATTAGTTTTGAGTTGTTGATGATCTGTATGCCATATGGTGGTTATTTAAGTTTAGTTTTCGGTTCCAAATCCTTCTCCACCATCTTAATTGTAACCACACTGCACTTCACCTCTGCATCTTCCTCTGCCAGTGAAGATTTTGGGTTCTTGGTCACAACTGGAGCACTTCGAGTGGTTTGTCACTCCCAGCTACACAACCAAAGTTCTGAAACAGAAAAGAAATGAACAGTGAATTCCCTTCCTACTCAGCGTTGATTTTCTCTTTATTTATAATATTTGGGAAAAAAGATTACACAATTGACCGTCGGAAAACGGTTACAACAGACTCAACTAGCTATATTACAAATTTCAATTTCTACTAAACTCCAGTTTGTGCCTGACAAATATGATAACAATAAGAGATAGTTACACTCAACTAACATATCCGTCAACCATGCCGCTGTTTTTGGCGAAATTATTATGTGCGTACACCGGACCCGGCCCCAAACGTACTTGATTTACAGTGGGTATACAAGTATACAACCGTGATACACAACAAAGGGGTGATGTGGCGCACTCTGATTCGCCTCCGAACGGCATCCGTATCTACACAGAATAATTTCACCTGTTTTTGCGCTCTGTTTTCGGTGACCTTGTCCTTAAGATCAAAGTTCGGATAGACCAACTGTAATTCTTATGCAGAAATCTAATAAGGTCCTCTGTCTGGTGTCAAACCATCCATTGAAGTAAGTACTGCATAACCTGTTTATTGTTATGAAAAAGGGAACGCTGGTTAGGAAAACCTTTGGTTGCAGTGGTGGTTGGCCCTCTATTAATGGTACTGATAGTGTAGCTGGGTGTAAATTGAAATCTTTGCAGAACAATATAAGGCAAAAGCTGGATGTATTTTACTTGTTTCCAGAAATCCCAACTTGTAAGTTGTCGGCCCAATCTTTGCTTTCACCCAAATTGTTCATAAAATCATCTTCATTTTGTTAAAAGGCTGTGTGGCTATTGATGATTGTCAATAAGGAGAAATTATTCTATGCGGAGACCTCGGATTTGTTGCCATTTAGCTGTTCTTTTGCTACATTTTTATAAATACTCAACAAAAGGGTAGCAAAATGGCAATTATGAATACACTTTTGATAAGTATTTGCAAAAACACAGCAAAAATACAGCAAATATTCAATTAGTAGAATATTTGCTGCGCTTTAGCTGCTCAGCAAAATGTTAGCAAAAGTGTAATTGTGAATGCATATTTGCTGTTCTTTTGCTAAGTATTTGCAAAAATGCAGCAAAAGAACAGCTAAAGCGTAGCAAATCCAGATTGTTCTCGTCGTCCAGTCTCCACACAGAATAATTTTTCGTCAATAAGGCTGTAATTTAGCTCACATTTGATCACCCACTGCAAAACTTTATTCTCTGAGATGTTTGTCCGCTAACTGCTTCATAAGATTATCTATGTGTTGTAGGTTGGTTCTTGGTTGCCTCAATACTTTTATCTCTTACCTTCAATGACACATCAACTGCCTCCTCATTGGTGTTATGATAGTCATATGGTATAGTAGACGGTGATGCATTGGGTGGGCCATCGGATTATCAATAATAATAATAATCACTGTATAATTTAAATTTCTTTTGGAACAGCTTTTTTACTGCTTGAAAAAGTAAATTTTTAGTATAACTTTCGGATTTTTTTTTATTTATAATACATATTTTATAAATATTAGATAAATTATTATTGGACCATAGCAATTAATTTACATTTAACGTGTTTATAAAATTATAAATTTTAAATTTAAATTATATGTCTTTAGGTTTAATTCATTTTATTTTAGTTATTTTTTTATACTCAATAATATAATGATATATTGTGATTGTATGATTCATGAGTACTGTATATAATTTTTTTAAGTCAATGAATATAAATACATATGAATGTTTTGATCAGTAGAATTTACTTTCATTGATGTATGATTCTATTGTTGATAAATAAAATTAGATAGTTCTGAATGTTGTCTAATAAAAGATAAAAGAAAGAATTTTTTCAAATTAGATTTTGAGGCATAACATATATGATAAGGTAATAGTAGCCTGTAAGTAGAACCATCAATCCTCTTAATAACCTCAAAAGGTCCAACAAATCGTGAACTTAATTTAGTGATTATTTCAAATGTGCTGATATCTTTCATATGATTGACTTTGATATAAATAAAATTACAAACTTAATATTAACAATTTGGCATTTATGATAATAATATTTTTTCTATTTATATTGTAAAGACTTCAATCTTTCTTTGATTTGATGGATCCTTGTTGTAGTTTCATCCATAAAAGCTAACCCCATCACATGTTAATTACCTACCTTTGTTAAAGACAAATGGGTCACAAACGAGTCTTGCATTTTCTATTGTACAGAGCTTCGTAAGGAGTCATATTTATGTTGGACTAATAATTGTTATAAGCAAACTCTATCAGTGGAATATGATCCTCCTAATTACCCCCAAAATTCAAACTATATAATCTTAGAAGATCCTCCAATATCTTAATAGTATTCTCGGACTATCCGTCTATTTACGGATGAAAAGTTATACTAAAATGCAATTTTGTAACCAGCCCCTATTGAATATCTCTCCATAATCTAGAGGCAAAATGATAGTCACGATCATATACAATTACATTCGGCATACCATGTAAACTTGAAGAAATCTGTAAGCCAAACCTACAGAGTACTTGAGCAAGAAAATAAAGAGGAGGAAGAGGAGAGATGACGAGACAGCTAAAGTAGAGAATGGAAAACTATATTATTGCCTGTTGCCTTTACAGCCGGACCTAGAGCTCTATATATAGAGTCTTATACACATAATAGTACAACCCGTAACCAATCAAATAATGCCAGGTTGAAAATAATTACAATGGTTTTATTTGGAATTATGTTCTAATATCCCCCTGCAAAATGATGATTCTTGAATAACCGTCATTTTGAGACGTAGTTGATGAAAGCATTTCGTGGATAGTGGTTTAGTTAGAATATCTGCCACTTGATCAACAGTGCTGATAGGAAGAAGACGAATGTTGTTGGTGGTAATCTGATCTCGAACAAATTTCTGATCAATTTCAATATGCTTTGTGCGGGCATGAAAAACTGGATTGTTGGCCAACGCAATCGCAGATGTGTTGTCGCAATGCATATCCGTAGGCTGTTCAAAAGAGATACCAAATTCAGCTAGAAGACGTTTGAGCCAGATGACATCGGCAGTCAATGCAGCAAGCGAACGATACTCAGATTCAGTGGAGGATCTTGCAACGGTAGACTGCTTTTTGACCGTCCAGCTAATGAGATTCTGTCCCAAGAAGGAGCAGTAGCCAAAAATTGATTTCCGAGAGTGTGGATTGCCAGCCCAATCAGCATCTGAAAAGGAATTTAGTAAAAGATTGGATTTGATAATAGGAATACCAAAATCTAACGTACCTTTAATGTATCTTAAAAGTCTTTTCAGCAGATAGAAGTGAGAGGTCATCGGATTATGCATGTTTTGTGATAGCTGATTAATACTAAAAGCAATATCCGGCCTTGTAATAGTAAGGTACTGCAAAGACCCAATAATCCGCCTGTAGAGAGCACAATCGGAGAAGGCAGGATCCGGAGGAATGTTATCTGGAAGCTTAGTGCAATTTGGGTTAGACAACACTTTGCAGTCTTGCATATTAGCCTGTTGGAGAATACTCGCAGCATATGATTTCTGTGACAGAAAGAAACTGTTATACAATCGTTTGATTTGAATACCCAAAAACTCGTGAACTTCACCAAGCCGTTTGACATCGAATTTTTGACTAAGTTTTAGAATCATGGAAGAAATAGTAGCAGTGTCATTTCCCGTAATAAGAATGTCATCGACATATATAAGAAGAAAAAGTAAAATACCGTTTGAATTGTAAATTAAAAGTGAAGGATCAGCCTTACTGTGAACAAATCCGAGAGAGAGAAGATGATCGGTAAGCGTATTGTACCATTGACGCGGGGCTTGCTTAAGCCCGTAGATTGCCTTGTGAAGCAAACAAACATAATCTGGATTCGAAGCGTCCTCGAAGCCTTTAGGTTGAGCCATAAGAACCTTTTCCTGAAGAAGCCCGTGTAAGAACGCATTGGCAATATCCAATTGTTGAACCGACCACTGATGATGAATTGCAACGGTGAGAAGGATGTGTATCGTAGGAAGCTTGGCGACTGGACTAAAGGTCTCAGTATAATCAAGACCGAATTCTTGATTATTGCCAAGAGTAACAAGACGCGCTTTGTGTTTGGCGATTGAACCATCCGCATGATGTTTTAAACGATAAGTCCATTTGCAACCTATGACGGATGTGTTGGAAGGTCGAGGAATCAGACTCCAAGTGCCTTGACGCTGTAAAGCAAAAAATTCTGCAGCCATAGCACTGCGCCATTCGGGATGCTTATTTGCCTCAGTATAGCAAGATGGTGTAAAGTTCGAATTGCATATAATAGTTTTATGATGAAGATTCAATCGTTGAATAGGTTTGAGAGAGCCAGTTTTTGTGCGCTTGACCATGGGATGTGGAACAGGTGCTGGAAGAGTAGGTGATGCCGTGGAATGTTGCTGTGACGAAATAAGCAAGGGAGAAGATGTCGGTATGACAGATTGAGGGAATTTGAGGGTGTGAGAGAGGAGGGTTGATTGATAGTATTTGAAGAATGAGATGATGGTATGAGCGCAGAAGTAGGCAAAAGAAGGGCAGGCGGAATGTCTGAATTAACAGAAACGGAGGTGGGAGAAGAATGCTTAGAAAAAGGAAAAGAATCTTCAATGAAGGTTATGTGACGAGATATAGTGATATGTTTGGTTTTAGGATCAAGACATTTGTATCCCTTGTACTGATCCGAATACCCTAAGAAGATAGCAGAAGGCGCTTTAGGCTGAAGCTTGTGCCGTTTGTGCGATGGTAGAAGAGGGAAGCATTCGCATCCAAACACCCGAAGAGTGCTATAATCAGGTTTGGTGTTGTGAATGAGTTCAAAAGGAGTGCGATTATGTATGATTTTTGAAGGCATGCGATTGATTAAATACACAGTAGTGGCCACAGCTTCCGACCAGTAGATGTAGGGAACAGAAGCCGTGGAGAGAAGCGTCCTGGTTGTTTCAATTATATGTCTATATTTGCGCTCCGCAGCTCCGTTTTGCTCAGGAGTATAGGGACAAGAGATCTGATGAGTAATACCATGAGTACCCAAAAAATTACGAAAATCAGCATTAAGAAATTCAGTACCGCCATCAGAACGAAGCATACGTATGGAATGAGAGGTAAATTTCTCTATGCAATGTTTAAAAGCAATGAAGATATTAGTAACTTCAGTTTTAGTACGCATAGGAAAAATCCAAACAAAATGCGAGAAATCATCAAGAAACAAAACATAGTATATAAATCCGTGAACTGATACCACTGGGGCAGGTCCCCATACATCAGTATGAATCAGTTCAAGGATTCGTTTACTACGATTTACAAATTTTGGAAAAGCTAGTTTATGAGCCTTGGCTGAATTACAAACAGAACAAGAAAACAATTTTCTATGTATTTGAAGATGTGGGTTTGAGGCAGAAATGGAAGCAGTGGTTCTTGAGTTGGGATGTCCAAGTCTTCAATGCCAGAGAGGTGTGGAATCAGTTGCAGCGGAAAGAGCATGTGTCTGAAGCATCTTTGACACAGCAGGAATAGCATACAGGCCGTCTCTACAGGGTCCGTGTAACAGCACTTGATGAGTCATCGAATCCTTAATAGTAAAGCCATGTTGATAAAAAATTATGGTAATCTTGTTATCTTGAATCAACTGAGATATGGAAATAAGATTAAATTGAAAGGACGGAGAATGAAAGATTTTTTATAAAACTAACTTACGAGATGGGGTCGGTAACAATCCCTCATCGGAGTGACTTATGTTAACCGATCGCCCATCGCCAACAGTAACAGAGTCGTTCCCATTATAGGGGTTCGCAATGTGCAGATTGTCCAGAGAATTTGATAGATGGGAGGAGGCCCCGGAGTCCAAGAACCAATTGGATAAAGCATTGTCAGATGTGGCAAGAAAAGCTTTCTTGGACTGGGATGAGGTGGAAGGAATGTACTGAGGATTAAGGCGATGCCAACAGTTTGGAGCAGAATGTCCCCGTTTGAGACAGATCTGGCAGGAAACATGAGCGTGTTCGTTTGTACGAGGGGTATTCGCGTTGTTGGACGACTGCTGACGACCTCGCGAACGACGACCGCGTCCACCACGGTAGGTATAGAGAGCCATTTCGGATTCTTGAAGAGCTGTTTCTCTCGTGGCTTCTGTCGAGACATGAATCTCTTCACTGATCAACAGTGAATAGAGGTTATCCAAGCTTAGCGGATGGACCATAGTGCGGATCGACGTTTTAAAGGATTGGTAGGAATTGGGAAGACCCTGCAATATATACAGGATGACATCTTCATCGTCGACGTTGGATCCGGCAGCGGTGATTTGATCCACCAGAGACTTAATCTCTGATAGGTACTGCATCATTGTCTGATTCTTGAGAGACACATGGTGTAATTCATTCTTTAGCTGGATTACCTTGGAGCGATTAGTAGATTGAAATCTTGTTTCAGAACGCTCCAGATTTCAGCGGTAGTAGCGAGATTAATGACGCGAGGAAGCACAGAAGGCGATATTGTAGAACATAACGCAGCGGCCAAATTTTGATCAATCAAGATCCATTTCTGGCTGTTATTGTTGTTTGTGTCGGATCCATCGGGAGGATGGAGAGATTGATCCGGAGAAGAAATGGTGGGATCAAGAAACTTTTCAAAGCCATTTGCCTTGAAAATCTTGAGTATCTGAGACTTCCAGAGTGGATAGTTGTCAGATACAAGTTGTGTGGAAACAATGTGTTTGAGATTTGAAATCACAAACTTGAGAGAGGAGGGTATGATATGATCCTCCAGATGCATAGTTGCCGATCTGTCTTCGGTCTGAGATGTGAACGAGCTTGCCATGATAGAACTTCAAGCGACCAAGTTCGCCTGCTCTGATACCATGAAGAAATCTGTAAGCCAAACCTACAGAGTACTTGAGCAAGAAAATAAAGAGGGGGAAGAGGAGAGATGACGAGACATCTAAAGCAGAGACTGGAAAACTATATTATTTCCTGTTGCCTTTACAGCCGGACCTAGAGCTCTATATATAGAGTCTTATACACATAATAGTACAACCCGTAACCAATCAAATAATGCCAGGTGGAAAATAATTACAATGGTTTTATTTGGAATTATGTTCTAATAAAACTAATAATGTCTCTAACATATATCTATATCTATGTCAACCTATCTAGCGGATCAGTCTGTCGGATCAGAATAAAATGCACATACTTCTTACTCTCCCATGAAGCTTTCTCCTAATTGGCCTTAATCCTCAATTCATTTTGATGAGTCTTGCTAGACGACGATGAGTCCCGGTTTCCTTTCTTGCAAGTCCGTGTTTAGCAATTTTGCCACCTCCACCGGATGGCTTTTTGGCAATCGTGGGGTTTGGCTCTCTCTTAACATGACTTTGCGTATACCTTCAACATTTTAATTGTATCAAAGCTTCTTTCTTCTTTAATCATCTTAATTTGGTTTCTTCTCTTTTGTGGGCCTTATCATTTTCTTTTCACAATTATGATAATTTTGATCCTTTTGACTGCCCAATTGGCACCACATTGTAAATATCTAGTTCATTAATGAAAAAACAACAACCGAACTATGAGCATCCCCATTAGACCAAGATATTTAACTAATGTTCATAGATATTGAACTTATAAAAAAATGAAAAATAATTATGTAATCTTGCAGGCCTCACTGATATCTAACAGCTAGTTGATGGGCCAGGATAAAGGAAATTGCTCACCCAGAGGGCCCACTTGGAGAAGTTGCAAGCAACTTCAAAAATGGTTGCTCAAAGCGACCAACAAATGAGACTTGCCTGGGCCTTCCGTGAGCTCGCCCCATATGAGGTAAATTGATGACTTCGTTACTCAATACTTACCACATGCCTATATCATCTTAGTTAGGGGTGTCAATTTTTGACATTACCCGAAACCCTATCCGGAAAAATCCGAGTTCAGGTCAACCCGGGCCCAAAACGAGTCGGGTTCGAGTTCAACAAATCAACCAGTTTTTAAAAATCGGGTCGAGTTCGGGTTGACCAAGCAACCCGAATTTGACCAAAAAATGAATCGAAATTGACACAAAAACTCGTAATTGACCCCAAAACCCGAGATTGACCCATTTTGACCCGAAAATCAAAGATTGACCCGATTTTTGACCCGAAAACTAGCAATTTTGGGTGAGCCTCGGGTCATTCGTGTCGGGTCGGGTTGACTCGGACCCGAATCGGGTCGGGCTCGGGTCCGAAAACCTGACCTTTTTTTAAAACCGGGTCGGGTTCGGGTTGACCCGAATAGTGTCAGGTCAATTCCGGGATCGACCCGAACCCGACCCGTTGACTCGAATTGACACCCCTAATCTCAGTCACACACTCTCTCTTAGGGTAAACATTTTCATCAAACTTAGTTGCATGAATGCGCGTATTCATAGTAGCCTTAGTTATACTCGCCACGATCATCTAAGCCAAAGCTCTCCCTTCATAGCATCTCACTAACCTCACTCTACGCAGGTGATCTCGAAGCTCTCATACAAGTCACTAACTACATCAACCCACTCGCCAGTAGTCGATTTCCTCTTATATGCACGCTCACCCAAGCACACTTGCCCTTGTCAACTTGGTAATGCTGGATACAAAAAAAATAATAATTCCCCAAAAACCTTCCAACCTCATCCTCTTTATGCCAATTAGGAGGTGGCACATGTTTAAGGCAAAATTTCATTTTTTCTTGTGCAAATTTTCATGTAGCCATTAGAAATCTATAAATAAAAGATGATGAAGAACAATTTGAAACTTTATGAATTTTTTTTTGATTGATATAGTAGATAACTAGATACATTGCCATCTTAAATACTCACAATTTCTCACGTATTACACAACTCTCTCTCTCTCTCCCCCTCTCTCACTCCTCTCTCTTTCGTACGCTCTTTGTTTTGACCTGTTTGTATGATCGGGTGTCTTTCACGAATAAATTTGAATTCAACGATAATTATGTGAAGTATCGTCCTATAGATATTATATGGTTTTTAAAACCTTAAAATTTATTTTTATGATTAGTATTACATATAAATAGATTATCTTATATTAGTTTTAAAATAAAATTCAATAGTTTTCAACCGATATCTTGATACAACCTTAATAAAACACAGTCACAAAAGGAAAATAACTCATGAAATAAAGTTTTACAGTGTTTAAATATCACATATAATTAAATATTACATCAATATTTTTTATCATTACCTAGTAACATATACAGAAAAGAAGATAAAAATAATAATAAAAAAAATAAAAAAAATAATAAAAAAATATACAGAAAAGAAGATTGTATTTCGATTCCATTAGAGAATTAGCACACATTTATAGCAAATTTATTATTTATACGGCATATCTCACATAAGGGCATCTCTAGTAATAAACTTATTAAGGCTTCGTTTGAGACGGCTTTTTTATTGCTTTTTAAAGTGATTTTTTAGTATAAAAATTTTTATTTTTGCACTAGAAAGTCGTTTTATGAAGCAGGAAGAAAATTGTCCTAAATGAAGCCTAAATCATTTTAAGTGTTTTATGAACTTAAAAAGCTAGCATTTTTTTTAACTAAAAAAATACTTTAAAAAGCAGGAAAAAAAAGCTGTCTCTAACGAAAGCTTTGTTTGGGACGACATTTTTAATGCTTCTTAAAACAACTTTTTAGTAAATTTTTGTACTAAAAAACTATTTTGAAAAGCAAGAACGAAGCCATCCCAAAGGAAGCCGAATTTTAAATCTGACAAATTTGTAAGACATTACATTTGCAAGTCCACAGAACCCAACAACCCTCACAATTGTCCTTTGCAGTGCCCCTTATTGTGGTACTCTGCACTCATAACAATCTCAATCATCATAGCGCCAACAATTTCTATCATCGTTTTACAACCATGTTTCTATAAGCACACGGTCTAGTTACATATCATATATTTACTTAATTTACCATTCTCTGTTTATAAATATGTACACTGCACCTTTAGTTTAATATACTTTTTCCCTTTACTTTTATCCTCTGCTCTGCTTCTATCTGCTTCCAGCGGTTATTCGTTCGTTCGCTGATCTCTTTCACATGGTATCAGAGCCACAATGGGAGATCAAGAAGCATCTTCTTCCCTCCCTCCCAACTCCACCAACACCACCAGCATGACTACCGATCTTGCTATTCCGGCATCCCTCAAATTCTTGATTTCTAATATCAAGAATCTAATTCCCCATCCTCTGTCTCCTGAAAATTATGCCATTTGGCGTCTTCAAGTTTTCCAAAACTTCTCCGCCAATGGCTACTCTGATCATCTTACCGGAAAATGTCTTCCCCCGGCAGACTCCTCCTCCGCCGAATCTGCTCGATGGCATCTTCTTGACAGTCATCTCATCTCTGAACTTTTCTCCACTATATCTCCTCCTCTCCTTCCATATGTAATCACAGCAACGACCTCGCAAGAAGTCTGGACAACGCTCGAACGCAGATTACAATCCACAAGCCGCTCTCGCGTGATTCAACTCAAGAACGAGCTTCATCATATCCAAATGAACAATCTCACTATGCAGCAATACTTGTCACAAATCAAGACCATAGTCGACAATATCGCCGCTGCCGGCGTCAAGATTGATTCGGAAGATGTAGTCCTCTACACCCTCAATGGACTACCTCCTTCCTACAACTCGTTCAAAACTTCGATCCGCACCTCTTCGCTTCCGGCAGATCTCGACAATCTCTATTCACTCCTCTGCAGTGAAGAGATTCATATAAATCAAGATTTACACAAAGATCACTCGTCTCTTAATGCTACAGCTCTCTATACAAACTTTCAAAATCAGTCCAGAAATCGTTATCAAAAACGATTCAGCAAACCCAAGAACTCCCAAGCTCGGCAACCCGACGGCAGTGACAACGCTTCTTCGTCCGCAACTGTCTCCGCAAATCGCCCGATATGCCAAATCTGTGGCAAGACAGGTCACATTGCCATTAATTGTTGGCACAGGTGCAATTTCAAATTCGCACCAACGATCAACAATGGCCCCCGTGCCATGCTTGCTCAGCCCTCGCCGAACTCTTCCCAACCGTGGATTCTAAACACTGGCGCTACCACGCATCTCACCTCCGACAGCAATATGCTTCACCAACAATCCCCCTACACAGGTCAAGAATCGGTCACCATCGCTAACGGCTCATCCATGCCGATACAAAACTACGGTCAAGGTTTGCTTCCGCTACCGGACACACCCCGTAAGCTTCACTTACTCAATCTTCTCCACGTTCCTTCGCTTACTCACAACCTCTTATCCGTCTCAAAACTAACCACCGATAACAAGATTTCCATAACTTTCGACTCTAATGGCTTTACTGTCAAGGATATGCAGGACAATCCACTAGTTCGTGGCCGTCTACTTAACGGTCTATACCAACTCCATGCTGCTCCGGATGTTCCACTGCAAGCTTTCCACACTACCACCACTCCTTCCGCTACATGGCACACCCGTCTGTGTCATCCAAATAACAAGACTCTTCATACACTTGCTCAAGACATTCCAGAAATCAAGAATTCTTCTTTATCATTTTTTTGTAATTCCTGTAATATGGCCAAGAGCCACAAACTTTCTTTTAACACTAGCAGCTCGGTTACCTCATTCCCTTTCGAACTTATTCACTCGGACGTATGGGGGCCGGCACCCATAGCTTCTTTACATGGCTTTCGTTACTATGTAATTTTTGTGGACGATTTTACTAGACACTCCTGGTTGTACTTCATGCATTCCAAACATGAAACACTTACAAAATTTAAATTGTTTTGCAGCTTCATCCAAAATCAATTTAGCGCAACTCCTAAAATCTTTCGTTCTGATGGCGGCGGGGAATTTAATAGCCTCGCATTTAAATCATACCTCCAGGACCATGGTATTCAGCATCACATGAGCTGTCCTCACACACCCGAACAGAACGGGCTCGCGGAAAGGAAGCACCGCCATCTGCTAGATATCACCCGTGCCTTGCTTCACACTTCTCATCTCCCAGATCAATTCTGGGCGGAAGCCTTGGAAACTGCCAACTACACAATAAATCTTCTACCCTCCAAGTCTCTTCACAACAACTCACCTCACAAAGCTCTGTACAACAAATCTCCTTCCTACACCCATCTTCGAGCGTTTGGCTGCCTTTGTTACCCTTGGTTAAAACCATACACAACTAATAAACTCCAACCCCGCTCACAACAATGTGTATTCATCGGGTACTCTCCTCACCACAAGGGCTACAGATGTTACAACGTCGACAACCACAAAATCCATATCTCCCGCCACGTCGTATTTTATGAGTCTACTTATCCCTACCACAATAAGAAATCAAACATTCTCACAACTCACAACTCTACCCAACAACCCACTAATCCTAAACTTCTGGTTCCGATCTCCACTATTGCTCCTACAGGCAATCCAACACATATTTCTTCCCACTCTCCTACCAAGAGAAACACATCTCAACTTACCGTCCCAGCTATAACATCACCTAATCACCATCACGAGCCCAACACTAGCACGGATCAAACACATACGCTCCACACCCATCCCATGCTCACAAGATCCAAAGCCGGCATATACAAACCGAAACACATTCTCAGTCTGAATTGCTCCACAGAACCAACTGCGACTCCTCTGCATTACAAACAGGCGTCCAAGTACAAGCATTGGCAGATTGCAATGCAAGAGGAAATCAACGCTCTACACAAACAGAACACTTGGTCTCTTGTTAATGCTCCTTCTGACAAACAAATTCTGGGCTGTAAGTGGACTTACAAAACCAAACTACTTCCTACGGGCAAGATTGATCGTTACAAAGCCAGATTAGTAGCTCTCGGCTATAATCAAACTTATGGGGAAAACTACACTGAAACGTTCAGTCCCGTTGCAAAAATGCCTACCATCCGCCTTCTTCTCACCCTTGCCGTCAATCGCAACTGGGAAATGCTCCAACTAGACGTTTCAAATGCCTTTCTCCACGGCGACCTACCCGACGACATCTACATGCGACAACCACCCGGTTTTGAGGACACAAGTCAACCAAACCTCGTCTGCAAATTACACAAATCTCTCTACGGCCTTAAACAAGCGCCCCGACAATGGTTTCAGAAATTCACAAGTTTTCTGCAATCACGTGGTTTCGGGTTTAGTCGCTCCGACCCCTCTCTTCTCATATTTTCCAAAAATCATATTCGTATATATCTCTTAATCTATGTCGACGATATTCTTGTCACAGGTAATGATCCATCCAGCATTCAAGCACTGCTCGCTGAACTCAACAACAGCTTCGCCCTTAAGCAGCTTGGACAAATATCCCTATTCCTCGGAATTCAAGTTCTGCGAACTTCAGCTGGGTTCTTTCTAACCCAAGAACACTACGCCAATAAACTGGTCCAGGACGCGGGATTTGAGCAATGCAAGGCAGCCCCTACACCGATCGTTCCGGCCTCTACAAACCGAACAGACAACAATCAACCATTTCAAGATCCTAAACTATATCGACGGCTCGCAGGGTCACTACAATACCTTTCAATAACACGCCCGGACATATCTTTTGCAACCAATCGGGCATGTCAACAGATGCAACATCCAACAACTCAAGACTTCCAAAACCTGAAACGTATTCTTCGCTACGTTAAAGGTACCGCTAACTTTGGACTTCCAATCATACCCGGCGACGTTCATCTACAAACCTTCACAGATGCTGACTGGGCATCTGACCAGTCAGACCGGAAGTCCGTCTCCGGATATTGCACTTTTCTTGGACCAAATTTGATCTCTTGGTCCGTAAAGAAACAAGCCACGGTTGCAAAGTCTTCCACTGAAGCTGAGTATAGGGCGTTATCGGCAGCCGCATCCGAAGTTATATGGCTCCGACGTCTATCCGCCGAATTACAACTCGATCAGACCAAACCAACAACAATTCACTGCGATAATGTGTCAGCAATATCCATCGCCAAGAATCCAGTGTTCCACGCCAGGACGAAGCACATCGAGATTGACTACCATTTCATCAGACAACATATTTCTACCGGCGACATTCATATTCAACATCTACCCTCTCAAGAACAAATTGCTGATATCTTAACTAAACCGTTCGCTTCTCCTCGATTTTATTATCTCCGATCCAAATTATCCATTCGACCCACGAATGCATAATTTGAGGGAGACTATAAGCACACGGTCTAGTTACATATCATATTTACTTAATTTACCATTCTCTGTTTATAAATATGTACACTGCACCTTTAGTTTAATATACTTTTTCCCTTTAATTTTATCCTCTGCTCTGCTTCTCTCCGCTTCCAGCGGTTCTTCGTTCGTTCGCTGATCTCTTTCACAGTTTCAACACAGCTCACTTTGATCTGTTGGTTGAGAATTTTGATTATCAACTGAGTGATTTTGAATTCTCGTCTTGAGTATGTGATGTGCGTGTGAATTTGTCCTCTTAAAAAAAGATTTTTAGCTTAAAATTTTTTGTATTTAAAAGTTGCCTTAAAAATATTAAAAAAAATCAAACGAAATCTTAATTGATCTAAATGTCCCTACAAAAAACAACCACTTTACATGTTGTCGTTGACTCGTTGTCATTTACATTACATATGAATATTATTGCTGGCGCGCTAGACTAAAATCAAGAGATAAATTTTCAACTAACCAATTAAAAAAATGTCATACATTTATTTTATAATTAATTAAAATTGAAAAAAAATCAAAATATAATATTTTCATTTACATTATATTTGAGTTATCAAATATCCTAAATAATTGCAAATAAGCAGCTGCTATAAATATATACTTTTGAAATAAATATTTAATTATTTTAGCAAATTCTTACTCCAAAATATTTACCGTATCCTCGTAGGGGTGTAAATGAGTCGAGCTGAGGTCTTATCGAGGTTGGCTAGTCAGTTGGAAAGCGAGCTGGAATTTGAGTTCGTCCAACTGTAAATGAACCCGAGCCGACTCGCGAGTCATGAACATGATTTTTAAAACTCAGCTTTCAACCCATAAACGAGTTGAGCTCAAGCCGACAAGGAAGCGGCTGGCTCACTTGCACCCGTGTATCTTTTCAAAGTTCTCTCCCGCAACAGAGATAAGGGCGGGTCCCACACGAAGCGAAATGGAGCGATCTGCCGGGCATTAGAAGTACTAAATTTCGGAAAAAAATTATTAAATTTATTTTTGAAAATTTATATTTATTAAAAATTTGAAATATTTTAATCACAAAAAAATTTAACAGATTTCTGCTTCTTAATTCTTAATAAATTGTTACAGCAATAGCAACCAACCTCCAATAATTCTTGCCTTCTTCCGCAATTTTCTTCGGCACTCTCTCGCTCTCTCTTTCTCTCCATGGGGTATCACCGGAGGATAGCGGCCGCCGCCGTTCCAATTTCATTTGTTCTTCTACTTCTATGCGAATCGTCACTGGCCTTCTACCTTCCCGGAGTCGTACCTCGCGATTTCCAGAACGTAATGCCATTTTTTATAGTTTAATTTCGTATTGGAAACTATTCGGATCTGCTAGGTTTAACTGTTCTCTTGGGTTTCGTTAGGAGATCTGCAATCTTATTTTGTTTTTTCTTTGGGATCTAGACTTGTGATGTGTGGACTCAGTTTTGTATGGCATGTTTGTGATTTTTTCCCCATTGTGCAATGCGTGGTTGTTTAGTCAAAATTTGGCTGCTGCTATTCTAAATCTTGGTATGTTTTTTTCAAGATTTGTTTGATTTTTTTTTTCTGGGGATTTAGCTTGATATCTATTTTGCTTCGTAAATGGATACTCACAATGTTTGATGTTTGGTTGTCGGTTGCCTTTTTGTTTTCTTGATTGATGAATGTTCTGCAGTTGGATTTGTTACGAACACCTAAAATGTTATAGGAATCTATTCGTTTCATCTGGAGCCCATAGATTGTTGTTTCAGTGGAGCAAGAACATCCCAGTTTACCTGAATAATATTGTATTAAATATTAACTGATTGTTTAGTTTAGATTTGTCTTTCAAAATAGTTGGTTGAAAATTGCCAGATTTATAGACTGAGTCTTTATGTTGGAAGTTTCAAATAGTCTGGAGAGTGATTAATAGAGGGAAATTAGATAAAACATTTATAAGACAGTGGAGCATGTGACATGTTGTCAAGGGAATTAGTCAGGATGTGGAAGAAGCTATATAGTTTTTTTGTGCAACCGTAATATAATTTAACTATGTCTTCTCAGATGTTTTTTCCAAGGTTTAAAATTGTACAATTGGATATTGAGGTGTTTTTTATTCATGAGGTGAGGTGTAGGCCTCAACCTCAAAATAAAAAAAATTGCATAAAGTAAAAATAAAAATTAAACATATTTTTTTTATATAATACCTAAATAATATGTTAGAGGATGACATATTAACTTTCTATTGAACTATGAAGTAATAAATTGACATATATAAAATAAAAAATCATATAAGACGTAAAATGATAAGTGATAAATTGTGTGAAATAGAATTGAAATCCAAATATTACAATAATAAAATAATATTAAATATAAGAATTATATAAAGTATCATATAATATCAAATTTAGCTCCAAATTCATTTTTTCTCAGCTCCAATCTCATTCACATTCAATTCTAAAAAATGCTGAAATAGTTTGCAACAACTCAGAAATCAACTACACTGTCTTTATCGAGGGAATTTTTATTTGAGTTGTAGTCATAACAAATTAGTCTCATCCTGTTGAGTTCAACGTCTCTCAATCTGCTTCTTCTTCGTTTCAGTTACCGTCCCCTTTCATACGAAGGTTTTACCAAGATTTTCCTATATCAGGTGGATTATATCAAAGATCAGCCTTAAGCCCATATCTTTTGCTTTAGTCATAGATGTTCTCATTAGACATTCGCAAGAGGTTGTACCTTCGTGTATGTTTTTTGCAGATGATATTATTTTTGTTAATGAAACTAGAGTGAGAGTTGAAGGTAAACTTGAATTATGGAGGTCAACTTTAGAGTTAAAGTTTTCGTTTGAGTAGATCTAAAATTGAATATATGGAGTGTAATTTTAGTACTAATAGATCTAGTGGGGGATTGTGGCTTTGGGCGATTAAGTCATTAATTAGACTACACATTTTAGATATATTGGGTCTATTGTTTAGAGTGATGGTGAAATAGATGGGAATATTATTAGTAGAATTCAAGTTGGATGGTTGAAGTGGAGGAATGCATCGGGCTTGTTGTGTGATAGAAAATTCCCCCTCAAACTTAGGAGAAAATTCTGTAAGTTGGTGATAAGACCTGCAATGCTTTGTGATGCAGAATGTTGGTCATTAAAAGAGAAGCATAATATTAAGTTACGTGTTGCAAAGATGAGAATGCTCAAGTGGATGAGTGGCTTTACTCTTAGAGATAGGATACGAAATGAGCATATACGTGAAAATGTTGAAGTAGCTCTAGTGGGAGATAAGATTAGAGAGAGTCGCCTTAGATGGTTTAGTCACATAAAACAACGACCTTCGATGATCTTGTTAGGAAAGTCAATATATTGGATTTGGCTTATGTTAGACCTAAAAAGACTTTGTTAAAAAATATTAGAAATGACCTTACTTTATTAGATTTAAATGATAATTTGACTCTTAATAGGACACAATGAAGAAAAAAGATTTATGTAGTCGACCCTATATAGTGGGATAAAGGCTTGATGTTGTTGTTGTTGTATTGTCCTCTTTCATAAATATTTTTCATCAACATAAAGATGAGATTGATATGCCAACATTCTTAGTGGTGTGTGATTTTCAAGTGATCCCTAGTGACAGCTATGACAATGGTGGCTACAACAAAGGCGGGGACTCGAGATTAAGGCAGTCGAGAGGAAGTAGTTGTGGCTCGAGGGTGCATGAAAGCCATGATTTGTTCGGGGCCTCTAAGTCCGTATGAGTTGCTTCGTATCCCTCCACTGGTATCATGCCAACGCTTTCCCATTAAAGCACATTCTGACTGTCATTAGTCTCTCCTCCTTCGTCAACCTATGGACGGTAAATTATCTCTCCACCATTGACGGTAAATTATCTCTCCACCCTATAGATCCACCTCTGTGCATCATCTCCCTAAAAAATAGGCATATTCAGTTTCCTCGTCCTCAGATCTCCTCTGTCAACCCTGCTTCGTCCAAAGTTTCCCATTTCCCAAGGGTTGGTTTCCCCCAATTGTGCCAATCATCCCTTCTCCACTGGCACCCAAACCTTTCATCACAAGCCCATCTTCTCCCTTCAAATTTTGCACCCCTTTGATTAGGGCTATCAAAATCGAGTTTTGGGTCAGGTCCAACTCGAAACTGACCCAATAGTATTTAACCCGAACCTGACCCATTTTATAGACAAGTCAAAAATTTCAATCCAGACCTGACCCGTCGGGTTTCCGGGTTGATCCGACCATACACAAAACTTTACCTAAATCCTGCTTCAAAACAGCTCCTAAGTCCTCGTACGTGGCTAATCAACAAACATTTATTCACCTATGAGTCTTTTTTGGTCTTCAGGAGATTATTTTTTATTTGTGAACGAGCTTCAGTCTCCTTGTCATGTGCGATTGGACCTTCTCCCTTGCTCTTCTTTACTACTATCTAAGTAATGTTTTTTTTTTTTTTTTTTCATGGAAGCTTGTCGCTCTCCCTCTAGATGGCAAATTTTAGTGTGCAACCAGGTAGAGTGCTTCGGCTTAACTCTGTGACAGCTTGTTTTGAGCCCATTTTCCCTTGTCTTATACCTTTTTTTTTCCACACTGCACTATATTTTTCGGTGAGCTGTCGTGACTTCCGACCTGATAGGAAGGGAATGTCATCGAAGGAGGCCAAAAAGTCTTTTATCGACTTGTTCAAAACTTTACCTCAAGCGCGAATCAGTGAATGGGAGAAAATGGTTACTTCGTAATGAGCGAGCTCTCTCTGTCGTCATCAACTTTGTTACTTCCGATCCACAAAAGAATGTCTACTTGTCGTGACTTCTGACCCAACAGGAAGGAATGTCGTTGAAGGAGGCGAAAAAGTCTTTTATCTACTCGTTCAATCTTTGGGTTAGCAGGGGAATCAGGTCAGATCCGTGTTAACTTTAGGTTAGAGAGTTGACCCAGACTCGACACGATTTCTCAAACGAGTTGAAAATTTGGACCCGAACCTGACCCGTTACCAAATGAGTTGACCCTAACCTAGAATATTTGGGTCGGGTTCAGGTCACATTTTTGGGTTGTGTCAAATATTGACACCCCTACCTTCGATCATATTCAACCCCTTTCCTTTCTAATTCGACAACTCTTCAATCATAATCGAGCCATCGCCTTTCAAATTTGGCTCCTCTCCTTTCAAATTCAACACCCCTCCACTCATGCACAACTTTCTCACGCCTCTCCACATACCCTCTACCGGACTCCTCCCTAGGAATAGGCCCTAGGGGAGGCATTTTTTTTTTGCTCCTTCTAAAATCTCTACCTTCTGATTTTCCCTTCATTTGATTGGCTTAGGATTTTCCCCACTTCCATAGCCGTCGACGGCTTCCCTCTTCTCCAATGACAATGCTTTGGTTTGGCCCTTGAGCAATTTCTTCAACATCTCCTCTATGATGGAAAATTTCAGGTAGATCTTCTCATGTACAACTGAGAATTTACTTTTTAAATTTGAAACTTGAGTTTGGAGATATGAAATTTCAAATTTCATTTATCTGATCTCCCCTTCCAATATTTACACATTTCTTCCCGCCATAGGTCATCGGATATTTGTTAGACTAAAAAAATTGGATTTCCTCCCAAAAACAACAAAAGCAACGGTTTGAAGGAGGAAAATTGTTATAGGAATCAGGCCAAACAGTCCCAAAACTGCCCAAGACACCGCTCTGATAGAAAATGTTTGTAGGCATAAGAATTTCCCTTGCTGAATTTGAATTTCAGCCCTTGCAAAATATATTAGAGAAGAATTTGGAAGAAATAACTATAAATAAATCTTTTTATTGATAAAAGATGAAAGAAAACAAACAAGATATAATGAATCCTCAATTGGGGATGAGGAACTGTCTCTCCCAATCTCTAGCTGGCGGCTAGTGCCCAAGCAAACCCTAGGAACTCTCTAAAATTCCTTAAATATGTCAAGATAACCCTAAACCTAAAAAATCTCATATATTTAAAGCATACAAATATGATCCCAAATATTAAACAACCCCTCCCTAAATCAAATCATGCTTAAAACATCCCTTCCTCTTGAATCAATGGGCCCCACAAGATCAGTTGCCCCTCTTTAATCCAATTATGCCTAAATTCCCCCATTCCTCTTCAACCAAACGGTTGGCTTGGCCGTCTAGAGTAAACTGGCTCTAGAGATGGTTTAGCCGGCCCTCCTTGGGTCAGTTTCGGTCTAACAAATTTCTCTTTTAGAATCTTTATATTTGGAAATTATTTTGCAATTATTTCATTATCCATGCTATTAAATATATCATTTTTAATATAAATAATCAGACAGTCATTTATCCAAGTGTCGCCCATACAGTTGCGTCAATGATTCTCTATAATCTTCATTGTTGAGAATGGTCAATCGACCGTTATATCAATTGACAATATTAGAGCAAGCTTTATGAGTAGAAATGTCAAATGATAAATGTTATTCTTCTTAGTCACTGCTAATTTTTGAAGAAGCTCACCAATTCCTTTTAAATTCCTGAAAGCATCACTAAATCTCATATCAATGATAAAATTATCGGGTTGGTTGTCTAATATGATGAGATTTATATTTGAAAAATCTAATTGATAAAACTTGGCCAATATATCAATCATTCCTTATCAAAAGCTGATAATAAATCATATGGAATCAAGCATGTCACATGCTTAAGTAGCTCTATATTTATTTCATCAAATATATTGTTGATTTTTTGAAGTTGCTTATCTATCATAGTATAAAATAGTTCAATTTGATAATGATGTCTATTTGCGATTGTAGGAGTGTTTCGCCTTGATCTTTCTCGTATTACAAAAATATCATTCATATTTGAAATAATTATATTATTTTCTTCACAAAAAATAGACAAACTTCCTTAAGCAAAGTGTTCTAACCATCATCTCTCATATTATGGAGCCTTTATTTAGATATTTTTATAAAAGTCATGACATTTATGTTGTCTTAATCTTTTCTTTGTAACACTTGTGATAATTCATTTATGACCCTCAATATAGTGTTCATCATATACAAATTGGAAACAAATTCAAATCATTATATAGAATAAACAAAGGCTTATGCTTCATCTTTTTGTTCACTGTTTGAACCATCCTTTATTATGATTTCAAGAACCTCAATGATAAATATGGATAAAAGCATTAAACTGGTAATTAATCCATAATGTGAATCTCAACGCATATCTCCAACTCGTTGAAGAGCAACTGCTTGATGCAAGCCTCTACCTCTAAATGCTTCTCCACTTTGTAATTGTTCAATGATTTTGTCATACTATTTCTCTTCTTTTGCTTGAAATCCTAATAATATTTATCAAATTAAAAATTATATTAAAAAGAAGTAACTTGGACATAATTTTTAGTCAGACCAATCAGTGTTAGTTGTAGTTAATATGTAATTAACTGAATTATTTTCTTTCATGATCTAAGTATTTAGTAAACTCACCACGCACATTCCTAGCTCTATTATAACATTGTTCGCGTAATCATGATATACTCAACCATATTTTGTGAAAAGTGATTCAATGGCTTTTTTTTCAGTGTTAAAGCAGACGTCTCTTTTACATGCACAATCCTGCAACTTGTTCGACTGATATATCTAGTGATTCATTCCATAAAATTGTGAATAAATTGTTGTATAGTACATTAATTATGATATTTGAAGTCTCAATGGCAGTGGCAGTGGCATGCGTAATTTCTTTTTGTATTTCAGGAGCAATTAGTTTAGTATTTTGCAGAGCATTATCCAAGAAAACCTTTCTCATGTCTTCATTGTGGCATGCAAGAAAGAGTAGAAGTTCAAAAAAAAATTCTTGATTATCAGACTCTTCGGATTCTTGATAAGCTAAATCTCGATGTAAAAGGAAATGTATGTAATCTATTCTAGCAGTTGGATGTATTCAATAATCATGACGATTTTAATCAAAAGGTTTTTCAAAAGCAAATATAATTTCATGTTTGTTATTCATTAAATCTTCATATTTACTTGAAGCAATATTCTGAGCACTGATAACTTTACCAATACATGAACTTGAAATCTATTATTCTTCTTCCAATTTCTTTATCTTTTTTTTGTTAAAACTATCACTGCTTGCTTGCACTCCAATATCAGGTCTATAAATATAACAAAATAAATAATAAGCTGTATCTTTTGTTATATTATACTCTAACCAACATTTGTATTTATCAAACTATACATGATTAAATCTTCGCAATTTATTTTCTATTTGCGTACATTGAAATAATATCTTCACGCCTTATCTCTCTCATTTGGATGTTAATCAGATTTTTTTTTCTTAATCTGGGATTTGCAGGGATATCGTCATAATTGATTTCTAAATGAATTTGTTTGGATTGTGCATTGTTATCACCACAATTTCTAAATAAATTTGCTTGGATTGTGCATTGTTATCACCACATATAGTGTCATGTACATCTGCTTTGCTTTTCTTTTGAAGTATATCTCCATATCTAATATAAATAAAAAAAACTATTTAATAAATTTCCATTTGATTTCTTCTTATTCAAATATGACGTTTAAAAAATAAAAATTTACTTGAATAAAAAATTGCAATTCTCTTAACACCGTACATGACTCCAATTTATAATTGACACTTCCATAAACTTTCTATGAACAAAAAACAAATCAAATGTGATAATCAATGTAATTCAGTAGCAATTT
Organism: Dendrobium huoshanense; assembly: GCA_016618105.1. Classification (NCBI taxonomy): domain Eukaryota; kingdom Viridiplantae; phylum Streptophyta; class Magnoliopsida; order Asparagales; family Orchidaceae; genus Dendrobium; species Dendrobium huoshanense. The sequence goes on along the minus strand of CM028359.1, from coordinate 80,807,630 downwards.
TTTAAGTGAGATTATAAAGCAAAATATTGCTAATTACTGCAACATTAGGGTCCTTGTAGTAAAGCTTGCAACTTTTACTTCCAGACAGATTCCAACACACTATAATAAAAAAAAAGTATATAGAGTTTAACCTGCAGGTTTCAATTAAAGAAAATAGCATCACCATGATTCTTCTCTTCACCAATGGTACTCTTGCTTTCTAAAACAAATAAATTAAAGAGTTCTTAAAGAGTGACTTCTCCTATATCGTTGGATCTGCCGTTATATTGACCATTGCTTCACAGCATAGCATCATCATAGCATGTAACACTCGATCTGCCATTGCTTAAGAGACTTGGGAGGCTTCCGAGCAGCCGACTGCAGAGTGTGGAGGAAGAATTGAGGCCCTGTCGGTGGAAGACTTTAGGGTTCAGCTGCAGGAGACGTTGTTGACAACAACAACAAGCCTTTATCCCACCACATGGGGTCGGCTACATGAATCCTTTTTCTCCATTATGTCCTATTAAAAGTCAAATTCTCATTTAAATCTAATAAAGAAAGATCATTTCTAATATTTTCTAACCAAGTCTTTTTAGGTCTGCCTCTACCTTTCTTAACATAAGTTAAATCTAATACCTCTACTTTCCTAACCGGGTCATCGGAAGACCACCGTTTTATGTGACCAAACCATCTAAGGCGACTCTCTCTAATCTTATCTTCTACTGGAGCTACTCCAATCTTTTCATGTATATGCTCATTTCGTATCCCATCTCTAAGGGTAAAACCACTCATCCACCTGAGCATCCTCATCTCTGCCACACTTAACTGATACGTTGTTGACAAGGAAAAAAGTAATTGTATTTGGAAAACTGGAAGGCATGCGGAGGCGGAACCTAGACAATATGCAGAAGGAGAAAAATTTAGGTTTAGTAATTTGATTAAGGTGAATGCATTTTTTTTTTTAATGTATATAATAATTTACCTTAAACAGAGTGAATCAGAGCAGGTTCGTTTGGCCAATGTTGGGCGCAACTGTAAATCTGCTAATGGTCATGCCACAACCATGAAAGCTAATGGCTCACAATAGTTTGTCACTTTGTGCTTTATCGGTTGGTCTAAATTGAAGTATTATATCAATGTCCAAAACGTTTCAATATGATGACTGTATTTTTTCAATAATCTTTAATGTAGTTGAAATTGAAATTTTATATCAATACCTAAAATGTTTTAATCTGATGTGCTGTATTGTTTCAACAATCTTTTATGTGGAATTTTTAATTCGAAGGAATTCATAAAATGTTTGTTGTGTTATGTGATTCAATGCAAAAGCTTGCCATATCTATGTTTTACAATTTGCATATACATTTATGCTTGTTTGACATCTTTTGATACCTTTTATACCATTCATGTTGATTTTTTTTCATTTCATGAATTACACGCTTAAATTTTCTTGTATGTTTCTGACGTATGAATCTGCATTTTAAAAATGTAGCAGTAGTGAATCAATTATTGTAATTGGCTGAATAATTTATTTTTGTTTTGCAAACACAGGGTGATGAACTACAAGTGAAAGTGAATAAGCTTTCATCTACAAAGACACAACTTCCATATGTTTACTATTTCTTAGATTATTGTAAACCCTCCAAAATCATGAATAGTGCAGAGAATCTTGGGGAGGTTCTTCGTGGTGATCGCATTGAGAATTCTGTATATGTAGTAAGTCTTTTTCATCAGTTAAAATTCTTGTCAGGCTATGTTTTGCAGTTATAAAAGGGGAACTTTTGAAGTTGGTATAATTGCTTTCCCTTAGGAAGGTAATGAGGAAAAAGTTCTTGCAACTGCTTGTTCACATTTGTTTGTCATTTATCCTATTTGTCAGTTTAAAATGAGGATGGACGAGACTTGCAAAGTTGCATGTCGTGTAAAGCTTACCCAAAAAGCTGCAAAGAAATTCAAAGAGAAGATTGATGATGAATATCGAGTTAATATGTAAGTTCATATCTCATTATTGCTCTAAGTGTTGTTCTGAGATTACAACTATAATTGACTTTTTTTTTTCTTTTTTTTTGTATTTATCCCACTTGTCAAGAATGTATTACATTTTGTAGGATCTTGGATAATCTGCCTGTTGCAGTTCCTAGGCAAAGGAAAGATGGAAATCATGCTCTCACTTATGAGCATGGTTTTCGAGTGGGTATAAAGGTTGGCTTAGAAATATATAAAATTGGCGGTTTCTAGCTCTGTTGGAGATTTATTCTTGTATCATATATTTAACTCATGTTTTTATTCTTCAGAATAAGGATAAAAAATATTATCTCAATAACCACTTGAGCTTTAAAGTCATGTACCATAAAGATTTGGATGGTGATGATGGCCGTATTGTTGGCTTTGAGGTACTTCCAAGCAGGTGAGGTGTTTTTTCCCTCAATGTTTTGCTAAACTCACTGTATAAAATAACTACCATGATGTTTTCACGGCCACATTTAAATTTTATTAGAAGAATCGTTCAATGCGAGTGCTTCTATTTCTTTAGTTTTGGCAATGTTTTTAACAATAATTATTGCATTATGTAATAGCAGATGCTCGTAAATATGTATAAAAGTACATGGAGGTGGTTTTAGCTACATGTGTCAAAACAGGTCGGGTTCAAGTTCAACCTAAAATTGTCTCAACTCTAATTTGGTCAACACGAACCCGATATGTTTAATAAACAGGTAAAAAATGTGGATCCAAACCCAACCTTCTAGCAACTCAAACTTGACCCGATAACCTATTTAAATTAAAAAAAAAGTAACTTGTTAACAATAATTTTTAGGTTAATTTATAATAAATAAGAAGATTATATTAACAAATAAAAGAATTTAAGGAAAAAATATTAAACGGGCCATTTTCATGTCAAAATCAGGTTAGTGGGTCAATCTGAACCCTACCTGTTTAATAAATAGGTTGGATTGCACAACCTGAACTCGGATTTTTCAGGTCTGATCCAAGTTGGCGTGGATTGGGTTATTTGTTGATGCCTCTAATTTTTGTTGTATTGATTGTTCAAGAAATGATGACACTAAAAATTAAAAAAAAAAAGATATGATGACACTAAGAAAGAAAAAAATATTTGTAATGAGATTTGAGATGCATGGAAGGACGGAGGATGAAACCACGTTTTATCCAAACAGTTTTGAACAAGGAAATCAGAGTAGTATCCCTTAATGAGCGCAAGGTGATGACATTAAGGAAGTTAAAAGTGGAAAATGATTATTTTGCTAGAGTTTAGCTCCGGATCTGAAATGGACAGCAGAAAGAACGCCACAAAGGCTGTGGACTAGAATTAATCTGAAAGAGCCAGGGTGTAGAAGAGGTTGCCTATGCCAGGTGAACTAGGACCAAATCCAAATTCTTTGTTAACATGAATGATAGGAAAACGGATTCAGGAATTCAACCTTAACTAGTTGGGATTGCCTGGTCATGATACAACAACAACAACATCAAATTTCTATCCCTCTATGTGGGATCAGATACATAAATCATTTTTCTCCATTGTATCCTGTTAAGAGGTAAATTCTCATTTAAATCTAATAAAGAAAGGTCATTCATAATATTTTCTAAACAAGTCTATCTAGGTCTTCCTCTATTTTTCTTAACATAAGTCAAATTTAATATATCTAGTTTCCTAACTGGGTTATCGGAAGGCCGCCGTTTATGTGACCAAACCATCTAAGATGTCTCTCTCTAATCTTATCTTCCACTAGAGATACTCCAACCTTTTCACGTATATGCTCATTTTGTATCCTGTCTCTAAGAGTAAAGCCACTCATTCGCTTGAGCATCATCATCTCTGCAATATTTAACATAATATTATGCTTTTCTTTCAATGACCAACATTCTTTACCTTAAAGCATTGTAGGTCTAAACACAATCTCATAGAATTTTCCTTTAAGTTTGAGGGATACTTTTTCTATCACACAACAAACTTGATGCATTCCTCCACTTCAACCATCCAACTTAATTCTATTAATAATATCCCCATCTATTTCACCATCACTCTGAACAATATACCCAAGATATTTAAAAGTGTACTCTTATTAATAACTTGACCACCCAAAGTTACAATCCATCCACTAGATCTATTATTACTAAAATTACACTTCATATATCCAGTTTTAGATCTACTCAAATGAAAGCCTTTAGACTCTAAGGTTGACCTCCATAATTCAAGTTTACCTTCAACTCCCTCTCTAGTTTTATGAACAAGAAGAATATCATCAGCAAAAAGCATACACTAGGGTACAACCTCTTGCAAATGTCTAGTGAGATCATCCATGACTAAAGCAAAAAGATATGGGCTTAAGGCCGATCCTTGGTGTAATCCAACTGAAATAGGAAAATACTTGGTCAAACCATCTTGTGTTTGAACACAAGTGAGAGCTCCTGCATACATATCCTTAATTACTTAACCCATTTCTTTTCTAGAACTCTCCATAGCACTTCTCTTGGAACTTTATAATATTCTTTTTCTAAATCAATGAATATCATATGTAGAACCTCCCTATTCTCTCTATACTTCTCCATCAATCCTTTCAATAAATGTATAACTTCCATAATAACCTTACACGGCAGAATCCAAATTGATTTTGATAAACATTAGTATCACGCCGCAACCTATGCTCAATAACTCTCTCTCTCATAGTTTTAAAATATGACACATTAACTTAATTCTTCTATAATTCACACAATCTTGTGCATCATCTTTATTCTTAAAAATATGAATCAATCCACTCATTTGACATTTTTGTCTTTAAAATAATATTAAAAATTTTAGTAAGCTAAGAAATTTCATCTCATAATCATTTACAAACCTCTATTGAAATATCATCAGGTCCAACAGTTTTTTCACATTTAATTTTCTTTGAAGCCTCTCTAACTTCGGTTTTATTAATACGTCGATAAAAATAAAAATCTTTATTTTCATTTAGGCTGCTAATGTTACTAAAGTCAATCACATTCTCATAATTTTCATTTAAAAGCTTAGAAATAATATCTCATCCACCTTTGTTTGATATTTTTTTTTTAATAAAAATATTTTTTTTTATCTTCATCTTTAATACACTTCACTCGAACCAAATTCTTACTACTCTCATATCTTTTTTAACTAATTTATATTTTTTTTTTGGCCCTCTTTAGTATCTAATGTATTATATAAATCATTAAAAGCTAAAATCATTGTCTCGCATATTGATTTCTTAAACTTCTTATGAGCCTGTTTATATCTTCTCCAATTATTAGAATTTTTACATCCAAACTAATTTTTATAACAATCTTCTTATTTTTTATCTTTTCTTGCATATTTTGATTTCACCAACTATTTTTATTATTATGAGTTTTTTCCTTTGATGCTCTATGCACATCTTTTGTAACATTTTTAGTATTATTGACTATTTTTTTTCACATAACATTAGCTTCCTCATGCACAGATAAAATCTTAAGATCTAGTATCTTACTCTAAAAAATATTTTTATTAATATTTTTAAAAGCCTCCATCTAATCCTAGAACGACGTTTAACTATATTTTTTATTTTCTGCCCCTTCATCTTAAAGTTCAAAACTAATAAACAATATTGGGTATATAAACTTTCACTCAAAATAACTTTACAATCTAAACGATTTATTTTCTTATAAGAAAATAATCAATTTGAATTTTACTATATCTATTCTTATAAGTAATTAAATGCTAATTTTTTTTTCTTAAATAAGGTATTAGCAATTACAAAATCATAAGATAAAGAAAAATTTAGTATGGTCTTATCACCTTCATTAGTCGCTTCAAATTCATAGCCACTATAGATGCTTTTAAAATCATATTTCTTTCTACTAACATGTCAATTTAAATCTCCTTTAATTTTTTTTTTTAAGATGTATCTTTTGCATTAATTCTCCTAAGTCATTTTCAAATTTTAATTGTGAATATGTATACAAATCTATTTGAAGAGTATAAGTACTTATATAATATTAATAATTTTAGCATAAATAATAATCTTTAAAGTTATAATTCTTACTCCAATTCTATTAATTTTTATAACATTATCCTTTAAACTCTTATCTATAATCACACCTACTCCATTTTTAGTATGATTCTTATCAGAATATCATAGTTTAAATCCTAAACCATCAATCTCGTTAGTCTTCTCTCTAACCCGTTTAGTTTTTTGAATGTATAGATTATTTATCTTTCTATGAATCATAATATCTATTATTACCATTAATTTACCTATAAAAAATCTATATTCCAAGTTCTTATTCTAATTTTAGTTTCATGGACTAACATCCATACATGATGTGGGAGACCTTGCCTATTTAACATTGCACCCAGATGTCGGTGCAGTGGCCCTTGCACACTTGTCGTTGTATTTAGGCCATACAACGCGTTGCTTCAAGAGAATGCCCTAGCATTAACACATTATATTATTTCATGTAATAATTATTCGACAAGTTTTATGGTGACTATTGACTACCTAACACAACCCTCCATTTTTACCATCCAAAACTTAGGACTTGGTAACGACATCGTTAATTACTTAGGAAGTTCAAATAGACATGTCCACACATTAAAACTACATCCTGTTAATGCTCTTTTTCTTGGAATGTAAATCAATCATCCCATCAAAGGCTAGATTAGAATTTCAAGGTGATAATTTCACTTACCATAGCAATTATTTCATGAGTGCGTTGAATTATGTGATTATGATTAAAACCTAATATAAGGAAATTTATCTATCCAATATATTTCCTTCTCGTCCACCCTTATGGTGGGCAAATTTTTCATTGATGCATGCTTATGAAATCTTTCATTGCACAGTTCAAGTAACATAATTGTCTAATATCATGCATCTTGACGGTTTTATAATCACTTATTTATTCATGCAATATTTTAAAGTTTTTCTGCTTTCCTTCGATATTTATCGCTGATTATCCTGCTCATCAAAATTCACTAGCAACAAGATTATTCTCTCATACTTTATGTTCATACTGCACTTTTCACGGCTAGCGTTTGATATCCCTTTCTGATTATTTACTTCTTCCAACAGCGTAAAACATGCGTACCGTGAATGGGATGATAAGAACCCTAATTTGACGACTTGCAATGCAAACACTAAAATAATTCCTGGTAGCCAGACTCCTCAGGAAGTCACTCCCGATACATACGTTGTGTTCACTTATGATGTTACCTTTGAGGTTCGTGCTGAATTCAGTTTGTTAAACCTTTTAGCCATGAACAGCTCTTATTATTCTCCATTTCTTCCTGCAGCCGAGTGAAATCAAATGGGCTTCTCGTTGGGACACCTACCTTCTCATGAGTGATGATCAGATCCATTGGTTTTCAATTATTAATTCGCTCATGATTGTACTCTTTCTCTCCGGTATGGTAGCCATGATTATGATGAGAACTCTTTACAGAGATATTGCCAATTACAATCAACTAGACTCTCGGGAAGAAGCCCAGGAAGAATCTGGTTGGAAACTTGTTCACGGTGATGTTTTTAGGCCTCCAGTCAACTATAGTCTTCTTTGCGTTTATGTTGGAACCGGCGTGCAGTTCTTAGGGATGACACTAGTTACCATGATCTTTGCCTTACTAGGCTTCCTTTCCCCATCCAACCGTGGTGGGCTTATGACTGCAATGCTCTTCTTATGGGTTTTGATGGGTCTCTTTGCTGGATACTCTTCTGCTCGTCTTTACAAGATGTTCAAAGGTACAGACTGGAAGAAAAACACCTTCAAAACAGCCTTGATTTTCCCTGCCATTGTCTTCTCCATCTTCTTCGTTCTGAATGCCTTGATTTGGGGGGAGAAATCTTCCGGCGCGGTTCCCTTCGGCACCATGTTTGCTCTGGTTTTCTTATGGTTTGGAATATCAGTTCCCTTAGCTTTTGTTGGAAGCTACCTGGGATTCAGGAAGCCGGCCATTGATGACCCAGTAAAAACCAACAAAATCCCCAGGCAGGTACCGGACCAAGCCTGGTACATGCAGCCGGTTTTCGTGATATCGATCGGCGGTATCCTTCCTTTCGGCGCCGTGTTCATCGAGCTTTTCTTCATCTTGACCTCGATATGGCTGAACCAGTTCTACTACATCTTCGGCTTCTTGTTCATCGTCTTCATCATTCTTCTCATAACCTGCGCCGAAATCACGATTGTGCTTTGCTACTTCCAGTTGTGCAGTGAGGATTACCATTGGTGGTGGAGGGCTTATCTGACTGCTGGATCTTCAGCAATCTACATATTCTTATATGCTGTGTTCTATTTCTTCACGAAGCTGGAGATAACTAAGGTCGTCTCTGGTATTCTTTACTTCGGCTATATGTTGATCGTGTCCTACGCCTTCTTTGTGCTGACTGGCACAATTGGCTTCTATGCCTGCTTATGGTTCGTCAGGAAGATCTATTCTTCAGTGAAAATAGATTGAAATGAGATTTTGAAGATAGAAAAATATTGATGGTGACATAGAACTTGCGAGAACATTACTCTTCAGATGGGACTGAGGGATCTTCAATGGTAGCAGGATAGTTGAAGCTCCATCTTGTTACTCGAGAGCTTCGAATTTCTAAGAAGAGATTCATGGTTTTTTTTTTTTTTTTTAATTTTTTGTAAGAGGTAGTAGTGCTATGTTTTTCTTTAAAAGCAAGAACAATGGATGTTTGTGTCTACTTTAAGGGATTGCAGCAACTACCAGTTTTTTTTATTATTTTTTTTATCATAATAATTTTTTATTGTGATGCCTGAATGTTGCGTATTTGTTTGATTTATCTAATAGCTTTAATAGTTAGGAACTTAAGATTAAGACTTTGTTTGGGACGATTTTCTTACTATTTTTTAATTTTTTTTTGAGATAGAAATTTTTGTTAAAAAAAATGATTTCTAGAAAGTTATCATAAATGAAGCCTAAGGGGCTGTTTGGTAGAATGTAGGATTTCATTTAAGTAGGATTTCGTAAATCTTCCAAATCCCGGATTTACGAAATCCTGTTTGGTAACATTCATGATAAATCCAGTTAAATCCCGTGTGACTGTTTGGCTGTTCAATTCAGAATTTAAGGCGGTTAAAAGATTTAACATTCATTTCTTCATTAATTAAAATAGAACAATCCAAGTTCAAATAAAATATAGCAAAGTTTCATTTGAAATACAACAATAACATAAAGCAAATTGCAAATAAAATAAAGTTGATTCCATCTTCAAAGTTTTCAACATTGCAGGTTATCCTGCTGAACGACTTCGCTGGCTTGTTACCTACAAATGGAGTAGTTTGTTAGAAGTTTAAATTATGAATATTCTAAAGAATATAAACTTAATACCAGAGAGACTTACTCGGGCTTCCCACATATTTGTTGCAATTAAATGTCTCAAACCATCATCCAGTACTCTTTCTCCAACACCTGCATACAAATTCGGGTCTTCATCAATAGCTTGAACCTCCCCCAAGTCACTGTTATGATGCATTTCAGTTTGTGACATGTTGAAATAAATATCATGCCCGTGATAACGTCCGATAAAGTTATGCAATACTGCACATGCAAGAACAATATCAGCCTGAACCGCAAGTGGAAATTGACGCATGTAAGTCAGAACTTGGAACCTTTTTTCCATATGCCGAAAGTCCTTTCAACTACATTTCGTAGTTGGGCATGACGGTGATTATATAGTTCCTGTGCAACAGAGTATCTTCGAGAAGCATCTGCACGGTATTCAGCCAAGTGATACCGACACCCTCTGAATGGTGCAATTAGTTTATCTGTGTTTGCGTACCCAGAATCAACCAGAAAATATTTACCAGCTGGAACTTTAAAATCACCTTCCTCGATTGCCCATCGTAGAACTCTCATATCAGCAACTGATCCTTCCCAACCGGAACCCACATAGACGAATTGGCTATCAAATGACACTGTAGCAATGACATTCTGAGAAGTGAACCCCATCCTGTTACGATACCGATTTTGCAAGTTTATGTTTACAACTGCAGGAATGTGAGTCCCATCAATAGCTCCAACAGCATTCTCGAAGAATGGAAAATTTTTTTGATTCAAACGTACATAAGGGTGGCATTCTGCTTCCATAGTTGGCATCGTTGTGAATTCATTAGCTAAGAAAACTATGACACGTATGACCAAATTAAAATTCCGACTAACTGTTTCAAGAGAATGCTGAAAGAACTCGCACAACTGTCTGTAACTATGTGCATGTGCTACACTTCAGATCCCTAACTAAAACGCACGTCCAAAGCAGATTTTGACTGAAATTTAAGCACGATTACAGCAAATTGTGACATCGTTGAAATAGAGAACAATCTTACAGCAACTACGTGAAGGATACAACTGAAAAAAAAAACAAGTACATAGATTCTCAATCTACCGAAACAAGTACACGGATTCATCTACTTAGAAGAAGAAATACGTCATAAATAAATTTCGTAAATCTCGCTAAAAAATAAGCACGTGAAAGCTACAACTGAAATTAAACATCCTACAGTGAAACCCAACTGTATGGCATCACTTTGGTAGCCAAGCTGAGCATCTCGAAAATTTTGGGTGGTTATGAAGAATGTACTCAATCCACCCATGGAGTAATGGCCCGTCCCAAGTCATAAATGCAATCTTGTGGTCGTTACATTCTATCAAAGCTTCATGAACTGCTATTATAGCTTCCATGTAAATGTTCTCTATATTACTAAGTTTTGCAAGACATTGCGTTGTTGTGTACGAACATATTTTATCAATCTTCTCAATTATATGATCAATTTTAACGCAATGCTTGTCTAGTACACTGGTTAACTTTACTTTCTCAGCTCTTCTTCGGGGGCGCCTACTATTGCGAATATCATCATCACTTGAACGCTTGCTACGACTCATTGGAATAGTTTGGGGTTATTCTATGTTTTCCCCCTCAGGAATTTTGTTGCTTTCTAAATATGTTGGTACAAAACTTATTCCGTTACCGGACAAGAAAACATCCTCCTCCACGTCTCCTCCTGTCACAACTTCCTCTATTGATTTATTTGTTTTTCGTGATGACCTTGCTAGTGTTCCCACAACAATATTATCTCCACATATTTTCTCAAAAATTTCGTATTGGTGGAATGGATTACGACGGTACTTCGCCAGCTTTGGATTATCCTAGTGAAAAAATAGTAAAATATAAAACATGAATTTCATTTGTTTGAAATGGTTAATGAAATTATAATAAAGAAAAATACCTGGATTATCTCATCCCATATGTCATCACTAGCTATTGGCAAATGAAGATTTTCATCCCAACCCCAGCCACTTCGATTTGCTAGTTGGAAAACAGCACGAAAATCAGCTTTCATATTTTTGAACTTAATATGTGCACTATTTTCAGTGTAGTTTCCTTCAACTCGATGATTTAGTATACCGACCAAATCCTTCCACTTGTCCTTACGCAATATGTCATCAATAATATTACCACACAAATACTGCTCGAACAACAACTCTCCGAAGACTTCATTATGCTTATCTGGCCATCTAGGTATGTGAGACCTCGTTCCCTTACTGTTCCTCTCTGAATTGGATTTTCCTCCCAGGATCGGCCAGGACAATGTTTAGACCATCCAGGCCGATCAGTGCATTGAAAACAGCTGATTTCTGGAGTGCTTTCTGGAATGATTTCTGGACAGGATCGTCCAGGCCGATTCTTGATCGTCCTGGGACGATCAATGCTTGGCACAAGTCAGTGAGCAAGGGTTTTTATCGTCCAAGGAAAATTAATTATCGGCCTGAAATATCGTCCTGGACGATTGGAATTTGGTCACATCGTCCTGGACGATGTGGCGATCGACCGGGCCGATCAGTTCATGGATTTAAGTAAATCAGCTCGTTTTGAGGAGAGAGAAAATCATTTTCAAGATATCTGATTTTTGAAGAGAGAGAAAGAGAAAGGAAAAGAGAAGGGAAGCTGGTTTTCGGAGACCGCGGAGCACTTTTCGTCCGACGCGGCTGTTGGGAAAAGTGTAGATCTCGTGGTAAAGACTCCGAATCCTATTTCTGTTTTCGAAGATATTGATTTTTGATTGAGTTGTGTACGGATTTGTGTTTTCGTAGTCGAATTTTGGACATGATTTGGTATTGACACAACTTTCACCGCACAACTTTTAGAATGTTATAGATATGAATATTGTACACGATTTGACTATGTTCTACGAAGATTTTATCGGTCGGAATTGGTTCTACGCGATTTTAATTGATTTGAAAATTATCAGGATGCTTATTGATTTGGATTCTATAGAATAATAGTCTTATATTGATGTCGTGAATATTCTACTGTAATTTGGTGCATTTTGGAAATTAGTGGTTTTTGCAGGATTTTTGTGTAAATTTGATCGACTGTCGTTACTCTGCCCGATTTTCGTAGTTTTTCTGATTTGTCTGAAATTGATAGATTAGACTAATGTGCATATGGATATTGATGTGATTGCTTTATATTGTTATTATATGGACTATTAAATTGATTATTGACTATTGACTATTGACTTGATTATTGATACTGAACACTATAACCTGGTTGAACATTGGTTGGAGATTGATTGACCTATACAGGATGGTGGGCCGACGGGCTTTCCTTTAAATATTTATTATGGATATATGGATGGGAGTCATAAGGAGTTTATTGATATGCCGATGGGCGAAAAGAGTGACGACTCTTATTGATAGAACCAATGTATGTATATCTACAACAGCAATATGGATTCTACAACAGCAACATAGCCAGTTGATTGTACTTGTTCAGTATTATTGTATTGAAATGCATGTTTAATGTATTGATTTACGGATGTATTGCCTTATCGATTTGTGCTTTATTGATTTGATCGGATTTATTGTATCGTACGATTTCATTGATTTCATCGATTGATTACCGAGCATTGATACTACTGAGCATTGATATGGACATGGATGGATATAGATATTGCATTGATAGCATGGATATGGACATTGTATAGATTTATTGATTTCTGCCTATAGATTCATTAATATTGCTGCTTATAGATTTATTGATAGGATTGCTGTTGCTACTGTTTCTGCACTGTATTGACTGCTGCATGGATTCACTGTTAGAATAGATTGAGATTTATCGTATTGCTTTTTTCGATTGATTTCATTGAATAGATCGTATTGATTAGACATCATCGATTTGATTGTTGATTATTGATTGATTGAGTCTATTTATCGATTTGCCTGCCGCTGCATTGACTGATTTTATTGACTATGGATTTCCGGATTGCATTGACTCATTGACCATTGACTGTACGGATTTGATTGATTGACATGCATATTGATAGCATTGCCGTGCTTTGACTTCAGTTATAGGTATTAGGTGACCTGCTGGGCTTTGTAAAGCTCATTATATGTGGTTGACATTTTCAGGTCAGGGCTTGGGAGCATGAGATAGGAATTGACCCAGATCTACAGGTTTTTGTTCTTTTGGTCGATTGGTGTTTCTTTTGTACTCAGGACATGATAGTTTTCTTTACTTGTATTGATAGCATAGTTCCTGAGTATTGTACATGATGTTTTGAGAGATGGATCGACTTGTATATTGATGTTTTAAATTTATAGACTTTTTATAGACTGTTTTTAATTGGAGATGTGTAGATGACTCTGGTAAATGGTCGGTTAATTGATATTCTTTCCAAGTTAGATCTTGGGGCGTGACAAGGTGTCTTTAAAATATTTTTATTACTATTCCCCAACTTCACATCTAAATCATCCATAATGTCCGCTTGAGTATTGGCCGATGAACGTTGAGCCGCTTTCCCTTTCAAAAAACGTTTCATTTGTGTTGTACAAATTTCAAATAATACATTTTAATAGTATCCATAGAGACTGTTTAACAACTATTTCTAATGAGCATGATTACCATTTGAGAAGTGAATTTTACTGTTTTTGTTCCGAGTGGAAGCTAGGTAATTCATGTTTGAGGATTCGTTGTCAACCAACTCGATTTATCCAGTGCAAAACTAATATGATCATGAAGTAAAGATGATTGTTTACAATTTGTTTCTGGGTAAGTTCCACTACTATCCACATCTTCTTCAGGTGTCATGTTACTAACACAATGTCGTACTATCACACCACTCTAGCAAATGAAATATCACAACACAAACAATATAGGCCTGTTCGAACAACTGCCGATAATCATGAAACGGCAAAAGAATAGACAACATGCAAATAAGGAAAATTTCAAACATATATTAGCCTAAATCGTGGATATACTAACAAAAAACTAGATAGGAGATAAATGAATCATACCTGCTGCCGATTGGCCCGACTCACGCCACTCGTTTCTTCTACATGCGACTGCTCTACTGCTGGATGTGCGAATGAAAGGAAGTGAACAGTGGGCTTATAATAGCGAGAGGAGGAGGCGAGGGTGTATGGGCGAGCATGTGCGTGAGCTGTTCTGTGAAGATGAGCGAGTGAAGAGATAAGAAAACAGCTGGAATGGTTCAGGCTTTCCTTTGTCTTCTTCCTCTCCCGCGAATAGCCAGGTAAATCCGCTACCTCTCCCGCGAATAACAAGTTAAATCCGCCAAATATGCGGATTTGCGAAATCCGGGATTTACCGCAAAAACGGCTCTTTTTCCGTCACCCGCGGCTTCCAAATACCGTGAGATTTGGATTTGCATTTTAGGCCGTTTGGCTGGATTTCGCCCAAATCCTGCCCTAAATCCGGCTAAATCCGCGTACCAAACAGCCCCTAAGAGTTTAAATTGTTCATGTGAATAAATTGTGGTGCCCTAACAAAATTTGAGATGATAGAGAAGATTTATATATTTTTTCTCGCATTAAGTTCTGCATGCACATAGATAAAGAGGAATAAAATTAATTTTGCAGGGTAAGATTATATAGATTTGTCATTTGGAAAATTTATGAAGGGAAAAATCACGAGTATTGATTATTTAGCACATATTTAGTTGAGATCTTTCAGAGGTACTTAAGGGGGTTGATTTTGAATAAATATTAGATAAGCTCCTGATTTTGAATAAATATTAGATAAGCTCCTATAATGGCTATAAATGACAATATGTGATGTGGGGTAAATTTGAATAAATCCAAAATTTTAAAATTTGTGATTTTGCTCCTCTTATGCCACTTTTAAGGTATTGAGATTTTTTATTTTAATTTTTGTCATAAAAATTACTTACAACAAACAAAATTTTATAAATAGTCTAACAACAATAAGAATAAGCTTTTATCCCACTAAATGGGGGTTATAGCATGAATTTTTTTTTCATTGTATTCCATTAAGAATTAAATTCTCATTTAAATATAATAAAAAAAACAATCTTTAATATTTGTTAATAAGTCTTTTAGGTCTCTTTTTACCTTTTTTTAATATAGGTTGAATCTAACACACCTACTCTCTTAACTTGGTCATCAAAAGGTCGACATGTTCAAACAATCTAAAATGACTCTCTTATCTTATTTGTCATTAGAGCTACTCTAATCTTTTCACATATATATTTGTTTTGAATCTAATCTCTAAATATAAAACTGCTTAGCCACTTGAGCATCCTCATCTTTGCAACACAACTAGATTTTATGCTTATCTTTTAATGCTTAACATTTTGTGCTATAAAGCATTGCAAGCCTCACCAACATCTTATAAATCTTTTTCTTAATTTTAAGAGGTATTTTTCTATTACACAAGAGACCTATGCATTCCTCCACTTCAAACATCCACCTTGAATTTTGCTAATATCTATTTAACTATTGCTTTGAACAATATACCCGATATATCTAAAACATGCACTCTTTTTAATGACTTGATCACCCAACATCACAATCCAATCACTAGGTCTACTTCTAATAATATTAAACTTCATATATTCAATTTTAGATCTATTCGAATAAAAACTTTTAGACTCTAAAGTAAGTTTTTCTTTAACTCTCTTTCTAGTCTTATCAACAAAAAGAATATTATTCGTAAAAAGCATACACCAAGGTACATCCTCTTGCAAATAACTAGTAAAAATATCCATGTCTAAA
Source organism: Dendrobium huoshanense (assembly GCA_016618105.1). Classification (NCBI taxonomy): domain Eukaryota; kingdom Viridiplantae; phylum Streptophyta; class Magnoliopsida; order Asparagales; family Orchidaceae; genus Dendrobium; species Dendrobium huoshanense. The sequence goes on along the minus strand of CM028359.1, from coordinate 80,791,600 downwards.
GCAAAAAAGATATGGGCTTAAAGCTAATCTTTGATGTAATCCTACTAAAATAAGAAAATATTTGGTTCAACCATATTATATTTGAATATCAGTAACAACTCATATATATGTATTCTTAATGGCTAGAATATAAGCATTATTAACGTATTTCCTTTCTAAACCTCTCCTAAGTGCTTCTCCTGGAACTTTATCATATATATATATATATATATATATATATATTAGATTAGTAAATATCATATGTAGACCATCCTTGCTCTCTCTATACTTTTTCCATCAAACCACTCAACAAATGTATAACTTTCATAGTAGACCTACCTGACATGTATTCAAACCAATTATGAGAAATAGTATAATCGCATTATAACATATGCTTAATTACTCTCTCTAACAATTTTAATGTATGACACATTAACTTAAATCATTTATAATTCACACTATTGTGCATCACCTTTATTCTTATAAATAAGAATCAACACACTCTTCTTCCACTCATTTAGCATCTTTTTATCTTCAAAATAATATTAAAAAAGTTTAGCAAGTCAAGAACATTGATCTTCTAAGCATTTCTACACTTCTATTGGAATATCACAAATCCTACTTTTTTAACACTTCGTTTTTTTAAAGCATCTTCAACTATGATTTCACAAATACGATGATGGAAATAAATATCTATTTTCATTTAGGGTGCTATGGTAACTAAAGGCAATTGTATTCTCACGAGCTTCATTAAAAAGTTTATTAAAATATAATACCCACCTATATAAAAAAATAGTCCAAATAACTAAAATTTCAAACATATCCTCACTCTAGTTGAGGATTTAAGATATCATAATTTCACTTCTTAACCTCTATTTTACCCTAACATGGGAGGCAAAAAGCTATCTAAAATTAGTGAAACTGTTCTTGGGTGCTGAAGTTAGCACTTCTTGCTTAAGGCTCTTTAAAAGGAGGCTAATTATGGCAGTTATCATGAGAGAACTATGGTGGTGAGGTTTATAACTCTATTCGATGGCTTGAACATTCTTCCAAAAGGTGAAATTATTCTGTGTGGAGACCGGACGTAGAAAATCATCCGGAGATCAACCAGAATATGTCACGTCAGCGATACCGAGCATAGAGGTGATGTGATGCATTCTGGTTAGTCTCCAGATGACGTTCGGCATCTGCACATAATAATTAATCTTCCAAAAAAGAGTGGTTGACAAAGGAAAGTTGCTCAAATGATTTTGGAGGTAGTTATTGATATATAATTATTATGGTGGAATTGAGGTGGTGATGAAAACAAGAGTACCAAAAAACACAATGTAATTAATGAGGTGACTATATTTTAGTTTTTTCTTAATATTTTGTTATTACTTTAGTCAGGTTTTCCAGCCTTCAACTTGCTTTTCGATAGAATTTTTTTGCTTTGTAACCTCATTTCTTTGTATTCACTTTTCCTAACTTTGTTTGACAAGAAACTCTACTGATTTTGGCTTTGTTTGGGACAACTGATTTCTTATTGTTTTCTAACCAGCTTTAGATTATTAAAAATTTCTGAACTAAAAGTTTTTGTACTAAAAAGTTATTTTAGAAAAGAAAAAAATTGTCCTGAACAAAGACTTTATCTTTGAAAAATGTTTTATCATCAACATTTTGTAGCTTGAATTATAATGCCTCTATATTTGGTGATTTTTCAAGATAAAAACTTTTATGGTAAAAATATCAAAATATTGTGATACATCTGTTTTTTTTTTTTTCTATCTGAGATCTAATGGTTTGATTTGAAGAAAAATTCTCAAAATGAAACAATAGCGAATTTATTTTGTTTTATTTGAATTCAAAAAATATATATATATATTGCAACTGAAAAACTCCTTTTTTTTTTTTTATAATCCTTCTCAACCTATAAAGTCCCTAACAATTCTTATTATTTTCCTTGAAGACTTATTTACTTGCAAAATCTTAGTGGTTGTTCATTAAGACGATTTCCTGCTTAAATTGATCTAAGAGGGTTAGATTAATACTTTGGGTCACCTTGTAATATCCATAGTGAGAAATTCATGTTTTTTTCCGTTATTAGTCACTATTGGAAAATCATAAATTACAGAAAAAGCCATATAAACCGCCGGAAAGTGCAGCCAGTAATTGACGATTTCATGTAGTACTTATGTTAATTTGATTATAAATTATAAGTCTTAGAATATTTAATGGGGTTTTAAGTGTAATGCCCAAGAATTTAAATATAAAGAATTATATCTTTCATCTCTTAATTAATCTACCAAAGCCTCTAATTTTCATTTAAAATAAAAGAAAAATTAGCATACACACTTTATCTACATCAAAATCTTTCACTATTTACTTTAATCAAACTTTGATTTACAATAACCAGGAGATCACTTACAACATCAATCTATCTCACTAAACTCCTAACAACAAAAGAATAAAATAAAATGAAGAGGCAAAAGAAATTTGGGAATTTTGATCAACCTCACACCTTACGATCCAAATCCATTTCTGACATAAAATCAATAAAACCCACATAATGGCTTGCAAAACCTAGCAGGACTCCAAAAGCAACCAAAGCTTCCAATGCAAAGTCTCGAGAATCAATATGCGTGCTCATTTAATTCAATATAAAATCAGTAGCTATCAATATGAACAATAATTAGTCATTAGTGATATGAATCAATATGAATAGTACCCGTGGAAAAGCTCATAATTCACTGCATTGAAATCTATAAATCAATGTCATATACTAGAAAAGTAAATATATAAGAATATTCAGTATAGTATCGAATTTGGTGCTATCAATTATCTTTATTGTATGTTGTATATGAATCATGAATGCTTCTATCACTACTATCAACACTATAATCACATGTAAATATTGAATAGGCATGCTTCTATCAATCATTTTCATCTCTATAGATTTATCATATAATTCATGTATGCAATTTTGGTATGTATTGGCACCTATATATTTTCATGTATTCATGTCAATGTGAGCATCAGTGTTATATGAATTTATACAACAAGATAGGGCATCCAACTTTTATATAGTCTTTTTATCCTTCTATTTATCATCCATTTATCATATCAATCCATCATCATTTGTCGATCACATATTTTAATTATTTTTATTAAAAATTCACTTTAAAAGGTGGTTTTTAATAAATCAATAAAGTTATCATTCTCTACCCATCGGTGTTATCAGTCAGTCAGTTACAGACTAACATCCAGAATTACAACAGAAACTTTTATTTTAAGGAATATCTGTTAGCCTAGCCATATCGTTTTAATAGCCAACACATATTAATTACAGTGTTCATATCCATCCTTTCTTGCTTACATACAAATGTCATATTTATCATGCAATAGTTATATCATTTCGTCTATGTAATGTAATATTATGTATGAAATATAATAATCTATGGAATAAAAAAAAATTATACATTATTCATTAATTTTAGAAAATCATAACTATTAATTTTCCCAATGAAATTTCATAAAATTACAGTCAAAGTGCCTATAAAAATCATGTTTATAATTGTTAAGTGAATATTATGCTATTATTTTGTGCTTTAAATTTTAGTAAAAATGTGTTTTAGTTGATGTTGTGTAGGAATTTTGAGGCAAAAGGCTTGAAATTATAAATTGGCTCTAGTGTCGCACGCCTGTATGCCGCTACAGGGCTATCAAAGCCCCAACGCCACTTTTGGAACGCTGGGGCAGATTGAGTTCAAAAATTTTGCAAAATCACGACATCGGTCCTTCTAGCGCTGCAACATGACAATGTCGTAATTTGGAGCATCAGGGTGGTATGATCTCTATAAATTGGCATAGGCATGGTGTTAGGGTATGGAATGCCCAAGCACTCAGAGCACCACAACATAAATTCTAGTTTAACATTATATTTTCAATATAACGTCGCGACACCAAATCACCCTCAACACTGTGGCTCGAGAGTTGGAGCAGCTAACTATGGAAGCATTGCACCGATTTAGCCCAACTCCACGTCGGAGCCAAGCATTGAGCGTCTAGGTGTTAGTCATTATTGTAACACTGCAATGCCCAACTCTCGAGTGGTGTGGAGCATGTCACAATTTTTTACTTTGTATAGCTAGTTTTCTTTTTCATTTTATTGAGGGTTGTTCGTCTGTTTATTGCGCAAAATAGAATATAGGAGAGAGTTTAGAGTGGAGAGTGAACATGCTTAAGGAAAATCAATTCAAGAAGAATTTGTTGTTTGGAATTGCTCGTAAATGCTTATTTGGGTAATATTTTTACACTGATCTCTTTTTTTTTTATGTTTTTAATGAAATCTATTTAGTGTAAAATAACTTTTATGGCTAACTAAAAATCTTTATTTTAGCCTTATAATGTGAATGAAGTGTATTGTTCCTAATGTAGACACTTGCATATAAAATTATTTATGACTGTTCTCAGTTACTTATGTACTTCATTTAATTTAGGCAACAGTTATATGTGAAATTAAAACCTAGTGTGATTAATTATCTTGATAGAGGAATATTGGAACAAATAAGAGAATTGAGATGGAAAACTTACATACCTAAACATAGGATAAATATAATTTTAGGGTCTTTGGATATAAAATCACTATAGTGATGTGAAAGCTTTACTTTTCAACATGTATAAACTTAACAGAGATCTAAGGGTGCATATATTCTGATTCACAATAAACTTAGATGAGTCTACTTAGGGAAGTACTAAAATATTCATTATTATGAGTCCAAACATCTTTTATTATGAGTACTTTATCTTTTAAGTATTTTCAGTCATTTGTAAAACCTCACCTTCCCACGTAGTGGGATAAAGGCTTGATGTTATTGTTGTTGTTATAAAACCTCACCTTCAAATAGATTCAGTAAGATAATCATGCTACTTGAGTAGACAGCACTAAGAGATTCTTAGGGATACATTTTTTCTCGTGGGATCGACAACCCTATAATTCACTTTATTAATTGATTGACATGCACTTACATAATTAAACCGCTTGTGTGCCATGCACACGCTGGACGCCACCTATCAATCATATAAAAAAGTCCATGATAAAAGATTAATAAATTAGGAGAAAATACATTTTTATTGATTTATGATAGATGAAAATTCATAATCCAAAGTCACTTAAAATAAATGTAAGATTCATGTTACCTTACACAATCAGAAAAAAATTTCGTAATAGGTCTAATGTATGAAATCCTCCATGCAGCTTCCTCTCTCTTCTCTCTCTCCTTCCTCCCCCCTTTTCCACTCCTCTATCTTCCCTAGCAGGGCATGCAAAAATTATGGGAAATGGGTGGGAGTAAGGGAGTTAATGAAGTGGATTGAGATATTTTTTTATTTAAAAAATTTTTATTTTGACCTAGCGCCATAACGCCCACTAAAAAATCTTTTTTTGTCCAAAAAATCGAGAGTTCAATAACAGGGTGCTACCAATCCCAGTGCCGTAATGCTCATAGAGAAAATTTTAAAAAAATAGAAATTTAGCTATTATAGTAAGTAACCAAGATTTGGGTTTGATAAGTGAAAATGTAAGTGGGAAAAATAATTCTATGGACATCGTAGCACCATGGTTGGCAACACTACATCATTGAACTCTCAGAAAAATGAAGAAAAAATGGGGTTATGGGTGTCCACTGTGGTCTCAGGAAGCACCGCCATGGTGTTGAGTTTTAGTTGAAGATATTCATTGAGAATTTGGAAGATTGTCTGATAGCACAATAATGCTGGAAAGTTAGGCACCATAGTGCTAGATCAAGTTAGTGGGTTTTTAAATAATAAAATATTTAAAATCATTTGCACAAAATAATTTCTCTAGCCAACCTTGCTAGAGAAGAAAGGGAGAGAAGAAGGAGGAGAAGATGAAGAGGGGGAGAGAGAGAGAGAGAGAGAGAGAGAGAGAGAGAGAGAGAGAGAGAGAGAGAGAGAGAGAGAGAGAGAGAGAGAGAGAGAGAGAGAGAGAATTTGGAGGATAAAGCTCAAGATTCTTCTGTTGGACCTATTTGAGATATTAAAAAGCACTAAATAAACTTATGAATCTTAATTTCTGATTTCAATTTATAATATTTTATAAACACTTATGGATTAAAATTAATTTTCCTCAGATTTTAACAAAGTTTTTGTCACATAACTTTTCATATATTGTTGCATGCTCTGCTTTTAACATTTGGACTATAAAAAAATTGAATTTTCATTTGTTGATTTTTTATATAAATTTTTTATTATATAATCTGATTGAGATTTTTCTAGCAATTGCGGCAATTTTATAAATATCTTAATTGTTCATATGAATATTCCTCTGAAGTTGAAAATTATTTAGAAAGAAAATTAGTGGGTGTCATGTTTTGTAAGTAATATGGCTTTTAATTGCATGTTATGCATTATACATGCATTGCATTAAAAAGTGCAATTCAGTTACTATTATAATTATATTTATATTATTCACGATATGGCATTGGAGATGTTCTGATATATGAAAAAGTAAACTCTTTGATATGTGGCAAGGGCCTTAAATATTCTATTATGGCTTCATCTACCTAGTACATATGTGGGAGAAATTCTAACCCCACTTATTGAATATAGGTGTTGAAGGTTATGCAATATTATATGTACTCTTCTGACTTTATTTATCTAGTGCGAATGTGCGAGGGATTCTAGCCACACTTGTTATATGTTAGTGTGGGAGGTTGGTGAAAACTCTGAGAAAGTGGTTTTACAAGTTAGTGAAAATGTCAAGTGTGCACAAGAACCTTTAAAGTTGTATTTTATTGTTATATTAGTAATTTAATGATTCTTTATTGCCCAATTTATTTTATTTAATTTCATCTTTTAATTTGAATATTGATATATGTGAGTGATCATGATAATAAGTCTACTAAACTAGTTGTATTGATTCTATTCTATTTAATATTTTAGGAAAGAGTAAAAGGCCCAACATAGTAAATTAGGTGTAGTGGGGAGATCATTGGGATATGATTAACAAGGTATTGATTTTTGAAATCCAATTTTATTATTTTGATGTATAGATATTCCAAAGTTGGATTATTATAATTATGCATTGGTAAAATGAAGTTTGTTGATATTGCCTTTATGATTAGAAATATTAGTAGCTCTAGTTGCTGTTATTGATGTTTGAGATTAAATCATTGGTTTGAACAGGTCAATTCTTCCATTAGATCTAAGGGCATCACACATCTACTCCAAGGCTTGCGAAAAATGATTTTATCTTAAGATGGTCTTTTATATTGTCTTAAAGGGATAGTTTGACTAGGTCAAAGTTGTATAATTGACACCAAAAGATTATTAGTCCCACCAAATAGGTTAGTTCAACCTCATATAAGGCATCAAGGATATAAAAGTTGCGACCTAAACAAGGAACTAGACCTTTTAGTCATTAAAGAGAGATTAAATAGTTTGATACTTTTAGGCATGCAATGATTTGCATACTATCCAAAATTATAAATGTAATGAGAATTGATAGATGATCATTGCCAAACATCATAAAGTAAAATCAAGAAGTTATCAAATAGACACTAAGCTTCCTAAAAGGTATAATAAATAATTCATTCAAGTTTAAAAGAAATGGCTTGAAATTATAGAGATATATTAATAAGTACTTAGGAGGCCTATATGCACAAAAAAGTATTACTTGTACATCTACATTTTAAATTATATCACCAATAATTGGGTGTTGGGGTGTAAACGATAGCCATGAAATTAATAATAGAGGTCAACTATATAACAATCGTTAAATCTAGATTAGGATATTCTAGCTTAAAAATTACATAATCATTGAATATTTATTAACTTTTTCCTTCTTCCTTCATCACTTCAATCTTTGTCCCTAATACTAGGAGGTTGTGTGCTCTCATTATTTAGCATCAACTAGGATAATTGATAGCACACCGGCCAAAAGAGAGGTGAATTGAGATAGAGAATGTGAATGCATTATCTCAATAGATGGAAAACAAACTCTCCCATAATATTAGAGTGATGCAGCAGTATGCTTATGAGCACAATGATACTAGTCTCTATGTATTTTAAGTTATGATTAGCATTGAGAGCTGCACTGCATCATCATCTCCTTTGTTTTAATGTAGCTTGAGGAAGCTTTGTGGTGTTGGGGCCTCAAGTATTACAGTATTAGTCAAAGATTTTTTTTTTTAATATCTAAAACCACTACCCTATATTTAAAACCCACACCACACCCCAAATACCCCATTCTTCAGTTCCTTGGATGGGAAAGACAGGAAGAGAAGAGGGGGAGAGGAAGAGGAGAGAGAAGAGATAGAAAGATTCTCTAGATCTATTTTGCCCATTATTCTTATTGAGAAAGTTGCTATGATCATGGTAGGTAACTTTAATCTTATTTTTGTATTTGATGACTTTGATTTATGCAATTTTATCTCTCCCAAATTTATTTAAAATGCATTATCTTCCAATTTAGTAAGTTTTCATCGTATAACTTTTGATATGCGGCAAACAACATTATTCTGAGTATTAAGTCATTAACATATTAAAATTCTATCGGGTAGTTTTGCACATATGCCATTTTGAATAAAATGAATAGAATAATGCATGTATTAAATCTATAAGAGCTATCCATGATTTTTATTTATCCAATTTTATTTATTCCAAATCTATTTAAATTGCATTATCTTCTGACATAAGAAGTTTCCATCATGTAACTTTTGTTATGCGATAGATAGTATTATTTCGACCATTTTGTTATGAACATATTGAAATTCTATTGATTAATTTTGCATAAATGCCATTTTGAATGAAATAAATAAATAGAATAAAAGCATCTATAAAATGTGGCTAGTGTGGGCACGAAACATAACATGTTTATAATTACTCTTCATTAACACACGCCATGCATTTTATTTTAACATACCACTTACATTCTGATAATCACACTATATAGATTTGCATGCTATAATAATTGTATTGTTAAATTGAGCATATTAAAAAAAATCATAGAATTAGGAACTCTAGAGAAGAATATTGAACTTTCAAAGTGATTGACACAAAAGCCTAACAATGCAATAAAATTCTCCATAATTCTTAGCATCAATATATATTTTTGGACATTTAGACAAATTAAGGCAAATTCATATATACATCATATACGTAAGACTTAAATTCAGAGCCTCTTAATTAACAGTCAAAGCTCCCAACCATCACATCAAGATGAATTACATTTTAGCAGCAATGATATTAATACAATATTTTTAGAACACAAAAGTTCATTATTATAGAACTCTTGATGTCATTGTTGTTATTTATATCTTTTTATGTATATATTTTAATAATTATGACGCTAAAAATTTAAGGTAACTATTTAAATAGTTCTTGTGTGATATATATGTAATTTTTTTTGGACATTTAGGTCATTTAAGACAAATTAACACATACGATGCATACACAAAGACTTGAATTCAAAGACCTCTTAGTTGAAAGCATAAATTCTAAACCAACAGGCCGAGCTGAATTGTGTATATATATGTAATTTATTGCGCTTAGCATTTGGTTTCCATTTTTGCCGCCCTGCGCACTCGCTCTCATGGAGCTAAAACACCTACTCGCTAAGATCGCCGGCGAAGTCCGGCAATCCAATGCCGTCGACCTCAACTTCAAGGGCGATGAAAAGGATGGAACATCTAAGGCCATCGCTTCCCTAAGCAAATCTCTTAACTCCGATGATAACTTCTCGTCTGGGATTAGGGTTTTGGACGCGGCGCTCTCCCTTATGTGTCTGAAAACAACCGACGTGTTCTTCTCATCTCTCTCATTTTCCATTTAATTATTTTCCTGCATCTTTGCGGACTCTCACAAGCATCTTTTTGGAATTTGCAGGTCTGCAGCGCTCGGATTGATCGCCTCATCGAGACCATGATATCAGTGCTCTATTCTTCAACTTCTTGCAAAATCTCGCGTTTAGGGAGGGAGGGTCCGGAATTATTGCAAGTTGGGTGCTCCATCTCCTTTGGAGATTGCGATGAAATTATGAGAATGGTCGCAGATGTGCTTGAAAGTCTTGAAGCAAACAAGGGTAATTGTTGTAATTGTATCTATTGTGGATATTTGATTCTTTATGGCTGTTTTCCACTCTTGCTTGTACTTTTGATATGCACTGAATTACCTGAAGGACAGGTTAACTTTCTCTTTCTCAAAATAAGAGGTATGGTGTGGTGCCATTATACATGGTCAAAGAAATAGGGAAGAGACTCATACTTGTTACGATATTATAGAACGAGTTTTAGTTCCTTGACAATCTGAAGGTTGAAAATATAGGGACATCCTGATTCCTGCTATTAATAAACATAAATGGTGGATTGTATTACCTTTTGCTTGGCCTACGATCTAAGGTAATAAGCTATGTTGCACCGATACGAATACAACGACACAGATACAACACGATATGTATACGAGACATGTCAATTCTTAAAAATACAGGATACAGATATGGCGCGAACATGACATTATAATTTATAAATCATACATAAAAATTAAGAAAGCAATTAAAGCATAATATTTAAAATAAAAAAAAGCAAAATCATTTGTAGCATTATAGCTTATAATATCAAAATCCATCTCGGAAATGAGAGAACCTCGCTCGCAGCTGCGGAAGTAAATACGACGCGACTTTTTTCAATTTTTTTTTGTTTTTCAATGGATACGAGTATCTGATACGCATGTCCTTTTGAAAGTAAATAATATTTTAATTGGATACGACAAAGCCGTATCCGTTACGTATCAGTGCCATATCGGAGGCGTATTCGTGTATCAGTGTATCAGATACAACACGCCTTCATAAATAGGTCTATCGGTGCAACATAGGTAATAAGCTATTGAGGCAGGGATGGAATGATGATCAATTAGTTAGTTTTTCCGCAACCTGAAATCCAAGCATAGTTTACTGGATTATTGTTAGAGAGTGATGGATGGTTTAATAATCTATGCCAAATAATAAAAAGATGCGTCGGTTAAGCCTAATTTAAAAAAAAGAAGAATCATAGAGCATTGACTTCTCTTTTGACCTTTTGTAAATGATGAGGTTATCCTTTGAGACAAGAAGTCTTAGAAAATCATAGATGGTCTTGAAGAAAGTTGCACCTTTTCAAAAAAGATGTTTACTTTAAAAACCATTGAGTCATCGTTATTCCCTGCTCTAGATAGATATCTTCCTTTATTAGTCATTACAATAAGTGTACCATATCCATTTCTCTCCATTACAACCATTTCTTTTAATTATTTCCTTTTTTATGTCTGTAACGTTGTGCATATATTTATTATGCAAGAATAATGAAACAAATAACATTTACCTATCAACTCTCAAATTCCTTTTTCTCAATCAAACATGGTATTATTCTTATTAGTTACACCCACTGGCCTTTGATTGGCACCATAGTGCAGTTGTAAAAAAATTAAATATGTTGCCTCCATTATGCAGCTTGTTAAAAATTTTCTATTTGTTTCCACAATTTGATTTCAATGTGATTTCAATGCAACTGCTAGAATTTCTTTGCCAATGTCTCGCTGGGCATAAATGTTTTTGCACTGTAGTGTGACAAGCCTTTTTTTTTGGCGTTATTTTTCAATGTGGCCTGCATTTTGGGTTTGTCACCAAAATGTTTCAAATCCAAAGTTTCTTGTTTTAGTAGTTAGCTCTATTTCATATGGAAGTATTTAATAGGCTATAGTTATTAGTTCATTTTCATCTTGGATCATTGATAAGGCGGAGAATTTTCAAATGATTTAAATCCCATAATGCACTTTCTCAAATGTTACTTTGAGAAATTATTAAATAAGAGTTTCGAGGAAGCAAATTTCAAATATTATAATGAATATATGTTTGAAATGTATTATAAATTGATCTTCTAAAATGTAGGAGAATTATTTGTGAAAAAGATGCACAAGGCGAAGCTTTATGTTGAGATGAGATATTTATTAAGGTTTAGAGAGCTATAGTGGTATCAGAGCAGCTTAGTTAACAAATGATTTCTATAGAAATGTGAAGGTTTGGAGTATGGTAGATAATTGAGAAGTACTTAGACAGCAATGTAAAAGAAGTAGATGTTCATGATTGTGATAGTTGTTTGTAGATTCACTTTTATGAGGCATACATGAAGTTGTGGAAGAGTGCATTAAGGACTAGAAGGTGTGTCCAAAGCATGGTTTTAACTTTTGATGGTTTCTGTTTAAATCGATCCAAAAAGCATTATTTTTTGTTTCAATAATTTTCAATAGTTTTGGTAAATTTTATGATGTAACTCAATAATTTCACCCGAATTTCAAATAGTTTGAATGAAACTTCATTGAAGCTCTTGATTGTTCATCAAAATTCTACTAGAATTCTATTATTAAGGCTATATTATATTTTGAGAAAAGATTAAAATAGTCCCTAACTATTTGCAAGTGCCCAATTTAGTCCTAGTGTTTTGCATTGCCCCAATTTAGTCCATTGACTGTTGAAAATAGATTCAATTTGGCATTGAGGCTTAAAATAATAGTTGAAGTTAACATCAAAGTTAAATGTGAGGGTATTTTAGGTAGTGCGATTGTATGTGAGATTATATTGCTTATGTTGCTCATTTTATCATTTAATAAATTATAATAAATATAAAAGTATAAAACTAAAATAAAAATTAACTTACTATATATTAGCAAGGGTGAACACTTAGTAAAAGAATATTGTTAAGCAAAATTTAACTAGAAGATTATACAAACAACAACAAGCCTTTATCCCTCTACGTGGGGTTGGCTACATGAATCATTTTTCTTCATTGTCATTTTAAAAATTAAATGCTCATTTAAATCTAATAAAGAAACGTTATTTCTAAAATTTTTCAAACAATTCTTTTTAGTTCTACCTCAAGCTTTCTTAACATAATCCAAATTTAATACATCTACTCTCCTAACTAGGTCTTCGAAAGACTGCCATTTTATGTGACCAAACCATCTAAGCTATGATGCACCGACACTCCACTTAAAGAGTGAATGCAGTGTCAGACACGGACACGCGTCCGACACGACATGGACACACGTCCGACACGGCATGGACATGTGTCCGACACGACATGTACACGTGTCCGTCACGCCATGGACATGTGTCCAACACGGCATTGGCATGCCACATTTAAAAATATATTAAATTAAATTAGACACGCATGGCCCAATCATGGATTAAAAAAGCGTTCGAGGACTCGTGCGTGTGCGCTTTTGCTGCGCTTTCACTGCACTTTTGTTGCGCTTTTACTTTTCCTTTTTACTGCTCTTTTGGTTTGTAATAACTATTTTGACCAAATTTTTGTTGCACTTTCACTGCGCTTTTTCTGCCCTTTTGCTGCACTTTCATTTTTGTTGCCCTTTTGTTGTGCTTTTGCTTTATAATCAATTGTTTTGACCATCATAAACTTAATTTGCTGCATTTTGCTGCGCTTTTGCTACGTTTTCACTTTTGCTGCTTTTTGTTGCTCTTTTGCTTTGTAATCAGTTGTAATTACGCTTAAATAAAGCGTCTCGATTCCTGATTTTGCCTTTTAAAATCTTGGTCATAATATTTAATAATTAAATTAAAAGAAGAAAATCTTTATGTATATGCGTATTCCCCCAGCCCTAATTTTCGTTTGGGCGGCTTTCCTTCGTATTCGTCTAGGGCGAGTGAGGCGAGCTCCCGAAGCCAAACCGCGACCAGCAACCGAACAGGTCTTCGCTTCCTTTGTCGTTTCTGCTTGCACCCGAGGCCAAACTGCGAGCAACCGAGCTAGTCTTCCCTTCCTTCATCATTTCCGTGTGACCCTGAGGCCAAACCGCGAGTAGCCGAGCAGGTCTTCCCTTTCCTTTGTTGTTTCCACGCCCACTCGAGGCCAAGCTGAGCATAAGTTTTCATCTTCTCCGTCCCCTACCCGTTCCTTCATCGTTTCTACGCACTACTGAAGCAAGCTGCGGCCAAACCGAGCATCTCTTCAAGTCATGTAAGTGGATTTCGCCATTTCTTTTCTCTATTCGCCATTTCTTCTCTTCATTTCTCAATGATTCAATGTATTAGTGATCGAAAGAGCAATTTATATTTTTTCTTTTGAAAGTTTGATTTAATTTCCTTCATAGCTTTAGAAATGGTTATGCATTTTGATTTTATTCATATATAAAGTTATTTGAACAATTTTTGTATGTTACATTTCAAACCTTTAAGCAATCGTTTTAAGTATGAAGTTTGGGATGTAAGTAGTAGTTTAGAAAATTTGTTTCTCTTTGTCATCATCCTAAGATTCTTTTTTTAAGACCCAAATCTTTCATGTCAAACTTTATTAAGATTTAAGATTTAAGAGTTGTATTCATAAACACATGATGCAATAATTCTTTAATTTTTCTGGAACTTTGTTTGACAAATTTTAAATGTTTTACAATATGTCACCCAAATACCCAATTTATTAAGCCTTTAGTTCTTTAATTGTTCTTGAACTGTTTTTGGCAAATACCCAATTTATTAAGCCTTTATTTTTCAAATTCTACCTAGGGTTCAAGACCAAATACAAGCACCTGGAATGCAAGATGTGGTTGAATAGAGATAGTGCTATTTATTCTTTGTGGGATTTGTGTATAAATTTTTTTCATCCTTTGTGTCAGCCAATTTCGTAGGGTTTGTAAAATGAATTTTAGTGCTGGTGGGAGTGGTTTAAAAGAGCCATATGTAGAAACTGATAAGCCATTATGGAATCATGTTATCAAGTTAGAAAAAACATTTGAAGGAGGATGGAATGTGTTATTCAAATGCAATCATTGTGGTGACCCCTACAAAGGATCATATTATAGGGTGAAAGCACATCTACTTAAGATTGCGGGCCATGGAATTTTTATATATTATATTAAAAAAATTATTATGTCGTGTCCATGTTGTACTTATGTCCAATATTTTTTATAAAATGCCGTGTTCTGTGCTCGTGTCGTGTTGTGTCCGTGTCCGTGTCGGTGCATCATAGTATCTAAGGTAACTCTCTCTAATCTGATCTTCCACTGGCGCTACTCCAACCTTTTCATGTATATGCTCGTTATGTATCTTGTTTCTAAGAGTAATGCCACTCATCCACCTGTGTATCCTCATCTCTGCAACACTTAACTTAATATTATATTTATCTTTAATGGCCAACATTGATGTGAAACTACTAGGAGTTACATTCAAAATTAAAAAGAGAGTTGTAAAGTTTGCTTTTATAATTTTATGGGATCATGCAAGATAGAATTAAGATTTAGAAACGTTAACTTTGCTTAGGCAAAAAGAGTTGCAAACAAGATTAACCAAAACGAATCTTTCAAAGTTCTAGGCGAATTTCATATGCAAAGTACAATAACAAAACCCAACGTTTAACAACGAGAATTTCACCTTGGGGCCATGTCACTCAAAGATTGGTGGACTTTTGGCGGAGATAGAAGATCCAAGCGATGACGGAAGTTACCACTAGAGAAAGGGCGCCAAGGAACTTCGTCGGAGGAAAAGTAGCCGGCGGGGATGGAAGACGTAGGTGACCGTCAAGGCTCCACGTGTGCTTTGAGAATTGTCGGTCGTAGATGCTCGCAAGGATCGGAATGACTCTCTCCAAGTACTCTTCCACGGTTGTCTCGTCTTCAAATCCTACGTCGAAACAAGGTGAACGTAGAATGTTGATGCTCCCGTCGGCGTTGAACACAAGACCCCACTCAAGCTCCGGATCCGCCATTCAACATTGAAGTGGATGTTGAAAAGGATCGTCGTCTTCTCTTGATCCCAAAGGTTGTGAACATCCAATGATACCCCAAGGAGGATGGGGGGAAGAGGCTCGGTCAAGGTGGGAGAAGGGGTGGGGCGGCGGGTTATGGGGAAGGGAGTTGGTTTAGATGAGGGGAGAGGGAGAGATCTAACCAAATATGAAATTATTTCAGATTTTGATTAATTTGGGAGGAAGGTTACTTAGAATTTGAATTTCAAACCTCATATGATCAATGCCATAAAGTGGCAATTAATGGGCATTAATCCCAATCAAGGCCGGCGACCAATAGGGGAAGAATGAGGGATTAATTCCAATCCTGAAATTAAATTCAGGATTAAGTAAATTTGGAGGGGAAATTTATTTGAAATCCGTTTGAATTTCAAATTAAAAGTGGCATTAAATGGGGCAATCAATGGGGGAGTCCATGCTAGGGCCGGCGGCAAGATGAGGAGGAGAGGGAATTTAGTAGAGAGCTAGGTTTCCATTTGGAGGTGATGATGTGGCGATGGAATGAAGATTTCAATTTGAATTAAATTGAAATTAGATTTGTCATGAAAAACTTTCCAAATTTGGAATTCCAAATTAGGAAAGATTTTGAAATTTGAAAATTCAAATTTCAAAATTCAAAATAGCCGTGGGATGGGGTGGCCGGTTAAGGTGGGGGTGGCCGGTGGGGTGATCGGCCGGATTTCAGGAGGTGGCCGGTGGTGGATGTTCAATGGGCGGCGGCAAGGGGAAGTGGGTGGGCTGTTTTGTGGAGGATGGAAGGAAGGTGAATATGAAACTAAGTGAGAAGATAAAGAAAATTCTAACCACGAACCGAGGACTCTTCCAACGATTGGTGGGCCTTGCGAAATGCTCCACGTGAGCTCTCCTCCTTCTCAAGCACTCATGCAAGACGAAATAGAAATAAAACACAAATTTCGTTCAATTCTTCATTAAAATCAAAATGATACAAGAGACCACTATATATAGGTCTTGACTCATAAAAAGTGAAAAAGACTAAATTGCCCTCAGGGCTACAAAGAAACATAACTCCCCACAGGGGTAAAATGGGAAAGCAGTAAATCAAACAATACAATAATAATAAAATACATCATGTCATCTAAATCAAAAGTAGAGACGCTGAATCGTGGCCGTCGATCTGCGGTTTCGCCGGCGATAAACATGTCGGTAGCGTCTGTTCATGTCCTCATCAAACATTCTGCACCATAAAGCATTGCAGGTCTCACCACCATCGTACATAATTTTCTTTTTTTAAAATCAAAGATGAATGCAAAGTCTCTTTACTTATTAATTCGCGTTGACCATTTGAACTTAATTCTTGAAGATGCAAATCATCTTGTGAACCTGCATTGTATTATATGTCTTCTTCAATTTGAAGTGTTTGAGCAAGAAGAGTTTCTGTGATTTTTTCTTTCTTTTTAGCATAAATTCTTCTATTATGATCACCTTGTTTACAGTTACTACAATGGAGGGTCATAGTTGAATTGCTTAAGCTTCTTCTTTGTGAGTTGTTTAGTTGCTCATATGGAGCACTTCTTATTAACTTTGGTGGGTAGGCCCCTTAGGTTTATTGTACATTAGTGGTAATAGATATTCTCTGTTACTTCTAGGCCATTCATGAGGCTCGTGAATATGCATACTATTATATTAAGAAGTTCTAATACAGTTATTCACTGAGTATTGGTTGTGAACAAAATTCTCATGGTGAAGCTCGATCGCATGCCGAAAATCTTGCTTGCGCCCCCTGACTTCATCTTTGTTGGAGGCCGTGTTTCGTCGCTTGCACAATTGTAAAATCCCACTCGCAGTCCTCCAAGATGTTGATTTGCTGCTTGCATGCACAATAAAAAGCTCTAATTGCTTACTTGTTGCTTGTTGGTAATTGTCGTATGTTGCTCGTTGATTTTTGCTGCATGTTGCTTCAATGACTCGACTCTCTCAATTGTAATTCTACAATCCTTTGCCGCTTGATCTGACACTCACATGAGAGGGTTCTGAAACAGGATGAGTCGTGACTTAAAAAAAATGAAATTTAAATATTTTTTTACTAAAGTGCCCCTTGTACATTATGCAAAATGGGAGGTCTAAAATATTTTATCTTTAAAAATAACATAAATTCTTTATTTTTCATTATCAAATAACATATTCATTTTCGTTTTTCATTTCGTATAGGAGCATCATCTAAATGTACCAATAAATGTACAATCATTTTTATTTCCTTTACTTTTCCTTTTTCATTTAACGTGCATGGGTACGTTGCTTCCCTAGTTAGTACCATACGAGGGTGAACTTCTGTAATTTGCTGTTTGCATACATATTCCTTTTTCCTTTTTTATTTATGCTTTCATTTACATATTATAAGTTTATTTCATGATTCTTTACATATATCTTTGCGAGTATTTCAAATATATATATATATATATATATATAATCTTTCACATATACATATATATTTATCTATCATAATAATCATATACATCCTTACTGTCAATTTTTCATTACACATACATTTGAATTAACATTATCTTGCACGTAATAGCAATCAACTATAAGTAAAACAAATATAAAAAGCATTACATTTAGAATTTAAATAAAATAAGATAATGACAATTTTATAAATAATTATAATTACCAACTTTAATTGCTTCTGTACTTTAATTGCTTTCAAATAATTGGTCTCTGAGATAGCCTTCCTTAATGCAACCTAAAATTACACATCCAATTATATAACTATTACCATCTTTAATTTTTATTAATTTCTCATAAAAAATTTTCAAATACAATCTTACCTCAAATCCCTTTTTGAAGTTGAGATTCACCACTAGTTTTCTTCTCCCTATTAGGCGATCACTTATTATTTCATCAATTAATGAAAATCAAAATAATAAATATGAATGTAAATGATAATTAGATTACTTACCCATTCCTCTGTTGCCAGAAAATGGAAGAACTTCAAATTCTAAATTATCATTTCCTCTTCTTCTTACTGTTTTTAACATTTCAATTTATGAAAATTATCCTACACTTGAATTCACATCAATCGACATTAAATTTCTAAAATTTGAAATAAATAAATCTTAAATTAAAGGTAATTACATTCGAATACCTTGTTGATGTTCTTCTAATTTCCTTCCCTTTCCTCTCTAATGTCTTCCTCTTTCTCTTCAAATTTTCTTTCTTTACCTTTAGAGAAGATATTCCCCTGCTAATTATATAAAATATCACATAAGGATTTATACAAAAATGGAAAATTGACGAACATAACTTCTTTGTTCTTCTTCCTCTCATTCACTGTCTTTTCTCCCGAGTTTTGCTTCTTTAGTGAGAATGAGCAAAGAAGGGGAAGTTATTTTTCGTGAGAAGTCATCTATTTTCATTCCTGAACTCAAATCTTTTCTCGGAATCTAAGATCGTCACTTCCAGCCCTGCCTAGGCTTGCGTGCGGTCCATCTGGGCCATAGATATGCTCGGTTCCATCTCTTTGTTTCGTCCGCTATTTTAAGAGGTCCACTATTTTAAGAGATATCCGGATAGGTTCGGTTTTTAGAAAAATAGGTTGGATAATGCTAACTAGGATATTGGGATAAAGGTAATTGTGATGATATTGTTCTTTCTCAAATTATCAAATCTTGTACTGTTCACCATAGAAATGATATTATGTTTGATATTTATTCGATGACCTCTGAAGATATTCTCTTGTAACGTTGTTTGTGTTCCCTACACCAAAATCTATGCATTATCCAGATTACAAATAAGCTCAAGTGCTATTTGGTCTTCTTGTTAATCATCATTTTATCTAGGATTTTGCTTGAATAGACTATCCGTGTTGGGAAGTAGCGTGCAGGCTTTATTATCTTACTCAAACATCCTCCCTTCTACCTTGAAGGCTATACCGCATGTCCTTTAGTAGAAACAACTTGTGATCCTTACAATACCATAATGCTAAATATTGCTCCGTGAGCACTCTTATTCACTGGCATTTATTGGTAGATAAATGACCATACTTGTTATTTGATACCATTAAAATTTCCCGCAAAAAAACCTTTGATATTTTATTTTTTGTGATAATTGGGGTCCTCCCTGACCAATGCAATTTTCCGGCATCACATGATTCTTAGCCGTTCTAGATGATTTCTCTTGCACATTGTTTTTTCTTCTGCAGTTCAAACTATAAACCATAAGTTTGTTAAATGATTTACCTCTTGTAGGATCCAATCAAGCGGATTAGTAAACAACTTCATAATCCCAGTGCTATGGAATTTCTTTGCATTGAAATGCAAGATTAGATTCTTGAGATAGTGGAATCTTACTTGAATGTAATTGTGTCTGCAATCAACAACTGGAATGGGGCTGTTGAATGCTATTATTTCAAAACTGTTCATGAATTTCTTACTAAAGTTCTGCTATTTAATTTAGGGTTTGCATGTATATTATCAACAATTTATTTGATAATTCAGTTAGCAAGTAGCAAGAATGAAAGCTCTTTATGAATTGCTTCATCAATGGATACCTTTGTGCTCCAATTCACATGATTTTCAATGCCTTTGTTTATTATTGAGGGGCTATTTAGTTGTTTGTTTGTAAAATACATATATTATAGGAATATAGAGTTGTTGGAATGTATGTAGTTAGAAACATGAGTTTTTTGGTTGGATGCAAATATAATGCATTGAAACTAAACAAATAGAGACGACATTGTACTTGAAGATGTAATTATTGCACGTTATGTAGTTGATAAGATTTATGCTATACAACTAATGATGACTTAGGAGAATATGCAGCATCCATGGGAAGGACATCAAATGAAATATTGCTTTTTATAACTAATGAATTGGATCGGAACTAGACAACACTTAGTAATATATATGGATGCTTGTTTCATCCATATCACATGCAAAAGAATTGGATTTTTCTCTTATGTAAGCTCCTTTAAAGGTATCATTCATGTTACTATCACCATTTATGACTAATATGTACCTTCTGTCCTTATAAGGTGCATACAATCAAAATCAGTTATTGTGTTTTTAAATCTCAAAAGTGGATGAGTGTAACAGCTCAAACTCTTAACCATCGAGATATTATTCGCTTGCTTAAGGGCCTCATGGTTTTGTCCTGTTAGTGTAACTTCTAAGGAGATCACCCATCCCAGGATTTCTCTAGGATGAACACGCTTAACTACAAAGTTTCTTAATGAAATCTCAACAATTATACCAAAAGATGCCTGGATGTTTAAGAGTTTAGCTTCTTTTACTTAAGGGGTAAGTAACTGACGTTCTTGTCAGCTTCTTTATCCCAAAATCATCCACTAGACATATATTGATGAGGACATCGATCCAAAGTCCAAACATGTGCATCACCGATCGATGGCCACGATTCAGAGCTTATTTTTCTAATTGTTTATGCATTTTTATTTTTATATTTTCCTATTGTACCCTTATGTTGAGTTGAGTCATGTTGGGGCCCTGAGGGCAATTTAGTCTTTATTTATTCATGTATGCTTGAGACCTATATATATGGGTCTTTCCTCTTGTAATAGCTAATGATTTTGAATAAAAAAAATCCGTGTTTCTATTTCTTCTTCTTGCATGAGGGCTTGAGAAGGGAGAGAGCTCAAGGGGAGCAAATCGCAAGGCCCACCAGTTGTTGGAAGAGTCCGCGGCTCGTGGTTAGGTTTTCTATCTTCTCCTTCGTATTCACCTCCATCTTCTTCCTCCACCACAAGAAAATCCCTCCATAACCCAAGTTGCCGCTGCCCCTTGGAAGCCCGCCGCCGGCCACTTCCACGGTCCCGGCCGGCCACCTTGCCGGCGACTTCCCCCACCCGTCCAACCCCTCCTTCCGCTTGCTTCAAATTTGAAATTTGAATTTCAAATTTCAAATTCTTTCCTAATTTGGAAATCCAATTTCGGAAAGTTTTCATGATGGAATTCAATTTCAATTTGATTTAGATTGGAGTTATGAAACCTATTGCCACATCATCATCCTAAATTGGAAGCTTATTCCCTTGAATTCCCCTCTCTCTCCCCTTAGCATGCCGCCGGCCTCATCTTTGGAGGAGTCCCATTAATGCCATCATTAAGGCATTAATGACGCTTGAATTTGAAATCAATTTCAAATTACTTTTCCCTCCTAATTGCTTTAAAACCTGAAATTAATTTCAGGTTTTAAATTAATCCCTTCTCCTCTCTTGAAACCGCCGGCCACCCCCCCTATTAAGCCCCCCATTAATTCCCTAATCAAGGCATTAATTCCAATTGATTTGAAGTTCAAATTCAAATCTATTCCCTCCTAAATTACTCAAACTGAAATTAAATTTCAGATTTGAGTAATCCCTTCTATAATTCCCCAAAACCAATTTTCCCTCAAACCCTAGCCTCCTCCTCTTGCACCCGCCGGCCCCCACCCTCTCTCCTTGAGATTCCCGCCGGCCCTCTCCCCTCCTCTCCCATCCTATCAAACGACAAGTACTCTCTTTCAACACCACGTTCTTCCTCTCTTCGTGTGGAAGATTCTCCGACGCCAAGCATGCATGGCGGAATCCGAATGGAACTTTGGATTTGTATATGACGATCGAGGTCAAGTCGACATCCACCAATCGTCGTTCTTTGATGTGGGCTTTGATTTCGACGACACCGTTCGCATCCTCCCCACGCTCGTAGACGTCATCGACGAGCAATTCGAGGACTATTCGTGGACCGTCAACGGCTATCCGTCCAAGTCTCCTCCACCACCGTCAACCTTTCCGTGGCTCAAGACCATCGGCGTTGCAACCTTCCTCATGGCATCTTTCGGTGTGCTGAAGATCTTCTCCCGCTAAGCCTAGTGTAGTTGAGTGATCAATCCCCAAGGTGAAACTCTCGTTATTAAATTACGGATTGTTGATTAATAGCTTTTGGTATTGCTACTATCCTTGGTTATCCATGAGTTTTTGGTTAATCTACTTGTACTCCTTCGCCTAAGCAAGTTAACAACTAAGAACCTTTAATGATTTTACTTGTTATCTCAATAAGCTCTTAATTGTAATTCCATTGTCAATCACTTTTAATTTTCTTAAGAAGCTCCTTCGCATGTGGTATCACATCATCTTGGTATCAGAGCATGGTAGGCATGCATGACATGTTAGAAAAACATCCTAGAGTCTAACCGTGTGTTATAGTTTAATTTTTGCATGCATATCATATCATATCTAAGCTTATTTACTGTTTTTTTCACTGCTGTATTTACAATTCCTGCACGCATTTAGTGGGTTTTAGGTTATCTTTTCATGTGCTTAAGTGCTGTCCACACTCTAAACACCGAACCCAACACTTAGCGCAATTATTTCAGCATTG
Source organism: Dendrobium huoshanense (assembly GCA_016618105.1). Taxonomy (NCBI): domain Eukaryota; kingdom Viridiplantae; phylum Streptophyta; class Magnoliopsida; order Asparagales; family Orchidaceae; genus Dendrobium; species Dendrobium huoshanense. Next base: position 80,768,508 of record CM028359.1, on the reverse strand, counting down.
TAGTGTGCTGTCCAGAAGTTTCCTGCACCGTTTAGTGACATTTAGGTGACCTAAGACCATTGTTAAGTTGCTGTCCACTCCCTCGGAACCTTCCTAACACCTAGACAACTTAAACAAACTGCTATAGTTTGCTGTCCACATCATTCCTGCACTGTTTAGTGACATTTAGGTGACTTTAAACTTGTGATAACTTGCTGTCCCCACCCTAGAGTCCATCTAAATTGCTTAGATAACTTCGTCCCTCATTTTAGTTTGCTGTCCAAACAAAATCTGCACCTTGTAATGTCATTTTAGAAGAGTTTAACTTAGTGTTTAGGTGCTGCCCAAGCCTTAGCAACCTCCCTAAACACCGGGTGACTTAAAACCTTCTTGAAGCTTGCTGTCCAGTATTTTTCCTGCACCTTATAGCAAGTCGAAATGGTGTTTTCCCTTTGTAGAGTGTGGTACCGTGCACCCAATCTTCACTAGGTTTCATTTGACACCTTTCAATGGACCCGATAAGACTCCAAAAGAGTTTAGATGACATCGTTAACCTAGTGGGAAATATGACTAGGATTATGACGGAGAAACCCATTGACTATCCCCACTCTAATTACATGCCCCACTCAGCTTATCACCCGAGACACGAGCCTAGGCCTCCACGACCTCACTTAGATTCACCTTACCGTCTACCCACCTTTGATGGTTCCTCGGACCCTTACTACTTTAGGGAATGGGTTAGACAATTAGAGGACTATTTTGAAACACGACATATCCCCGAGTCCCACCAGGTCAGCATCGCTAAGTCTCATCTTAAAGGTCAGGCTCTTCAATTTTGGGTAAGATTGGAAGATCATAGAGAGTCTAGTGGTGAGTACCTTACTTGGAAAGACATGAGAAGAGAACTCAACTTAAAATATAGACCCTCTACATGTGGACACCCTGCTAGTTCTAAGTTTAGGTCTCCCCCTGCCCATCAAATCATTGGGTATTACACTCTCAATACCTCTACCCCTAGTGACCGGCATTTAGAGTACCACCCTTGCAAAACAAACCGTGGACCTTACTGTGGTCGAGACCACCCACCAATTAGTAACATCCGGGTCGCTGCCCCACCCTATAGGTCTTCACCTAACCTTGATGGTCGACCCTCTACTTGGCCTTATGTTAGACCAATCTCTTATGACTCTCCACTTAGACCTACTTCTAGCCATCACAGTCAACCTTCAGCCTCCCTAGTCCTTGACCCTGCGAGTATGATTATAATAAAGAAAGACATTAAGACGATGAGGTCCCCTGAACCTGAGACTGAGTGCATCCATTTCGTGGATGCTAATGATATTAATGATAACGAAGACTTCCTTGAGGATGGAACTGAAGTGATCGAGTTAGACTCCCGGCCTGATTTAAACCCTGATTTAGGAGGTCTAGATCCTTTTGACCTTGATACCTTAACCCATCTAGAGTCTAATCTCATTAACGATATTCCTTTGGAAAAGGTCTGCCTGGACGATATAAATTTGATCTCGAAAGAAACTGATCTAACCTTGAATACACTAAAATTAAATTCAGAAGATTCTAATTCAATTACTGAGATGACTTCGGATAATTCCGATTTAATTTTGGATAATTCTAATTTAGTTTTGGATAATTCTGATTTAATTTTAGATAATTCTGGTGGCGACTTAAATAATCTTGAGTTGGAAGTAAGTCAATCGAAGTTATCACCGGAGATAAGTGAAACGAAAATCATGGATCTTAGGGTTTCCCCCAGACCTGAATCTCTTTCGGAAGACTGTACTTTGAGTCTGAAAGTTTTTAAGCCTGATTTGAACAACGAGCCCCCTCTTATTTCATTAGAGTCTAACTTTGGAGCTGCTCATTTAGATTTATATTTAGCAAAGGGTGTCATTCCCGATTTGACTTACTTCACCGCTCCTTGTGCCAACTTTTATATTCGACAAAGCGTGAGCCCCATATCGTCTGACGAATTTTTGAGTTATCCCCTTATGGATGTGAGTCAGGACCAATCATCCTGTTTTATTCCTGATTCCTACTTTTTGCCCATTGCAGCCTCATCCTACCATGATGAAGACCATCTCTGTCCTAGTTGGATTAATCTGGTCAATTACACTACCCCCACTAGGAGACTACCTACGACTTTAACTCAGAATTCCCATAGAAGTACCCTGGTAGCTAAGAACGTCTTCATTGCTCCTCCTACACCAGTCCCCTTAGACCGAACACTTTAGACCCCTTTTTTGTGTGACTCATTCCCCTTTCTAGCTATATGTTCGTGTGAGTTAGTATATTGTGTGTGTGTTTGTAGTATGTTGTCTTCCAAGTTATTTCTGTTAAAAATTTTTGTGTAAGCCTTGATTCGTGTCATTTGTCATGCATACCAGTTCTTTTGCATATGCATTTGCATCTCATCTCCAGGAGCTTTATAAAGAAATTAAAAGAAGAATTGAACAACGTAACTCCAATTATAAGCTTATTTCAGATCACAAGAAAAGATTTAAAGAATTTGAGGTTAGAAACTTTGTGATGGTACGGATCCCTTCGTGAAGAAGTTGCATGCTAGAAGCGCCGGACCCTTTAGGGTAATGTCAAAGGTAAATAGCAATGCTGATGTGCTGGGCCTTCCTAAAGGTCTTAACATCAATCCTACATTTAATATAGAAGATCTAGTAACCTTTGAGGGACCAGAGCTGAACCCCAATAATCCACTTCAAATTGAGCCTTTTGAGAACCCACCTAGTGAGATCCCCTAGCCTACCCCCACTCCCCGATTCACCCCACTTACCTATTGCGGAGAAGGTTGAAGCTATACTTAATGATGAAGTCATTTCCATGAAGGAAGGCGGGCACCACAGGTACTTAGTTCATTGGAAAGGGAAGCCGGTGACCGAGGATACATGGATTGATCGCGAGGAGTTACAGAGATTGGATCCAGATCTTTTAGAGATGTACGAGAGCTCCAGAGATTTTCACTCGACGGGGTCGAGTTTTCTCCCACCTGGGGAGAATGATGAGGACATCGATCCAAAGTCCAAACATGTGCATCACCGATCGATGGCCACGATTCAGAGCTTATTTTTCTAATTGTTTATGCATTTTTATTTTTATATTTTCCTATTGTACCCTTATGTTGAGTTGAGTCATGTTGGGGCCCTGAGGGCAATTTAGTCTTTATTTATTCATGTATGCTTGAGACCTATATATATGGGTCTTTCCTCTTGTAATAGCTAATGATTTTGAATAAAAAAAATCTGTGTTTCTATTTCTTCTTCTTGCATGAGGGCTTGAGAAGGGAGAGAGCTCAAGGGGAGCAAATCGCAAGGCCCACCAGTCGTTGGAAGAGTCCGCGGCTCGTGGTTAGGTTTTCTATCTTCTCCTTCGTATTCACCTCCATCTTCTTCCTCCACCACAAGAAAATCCCTCCATAACCCAAGTTGCCGCTGCCCCTTGGAAGCCCGCCACCGGCCACTTCCACGGTCCCGGCCGGCCACCTTGCCGGCGACTTCCCCCACCCGTCCAACCCCTCCTTCCGCTTGCTTCAAATTTGAAATTTGAATTTCAAATTTCAAATTCTTTCCTAATTTGGAAATCCAATTTCGGAAAGTTTTCATGATGGAATTCAATTTCAATTTGATTTAGATTGGAGTTATGAAACCTATTGCCACATCATCATCCTAAATTGGAAGCTTATTCCCTTGAATTCCCCTCTCTCTCCCCTTAGCATGCCGCCGGCCTCATCTTTGGAGGAGCCCCATTAATGCCATCATTAAGGCATTAATGACGCTTGAATTTGAAATCAATTTCAAATTACTTTTCCCTCCTAATTGCTTTAAAACCTGAAATTAATTTCAGGTTTTAAATTAATCCCTTCTCCTCTCTTGAAACCGCCGGCCACCCCCCCTATTAAGCCCCCCATTAATTCCCTAATCAAGGCATTAATTCCAATTGATTTGAAGTTCAAATTCAAATCTATTCCCTCCTAAATTACTCAAACTGAAATTAAATTTCAGATTTGAGTAATCCCTTCTATAATTCCCCAAAACCAATTTTCCCTCAAACCCTAGCCTCCTCCTCTTGCACCCGCCGGCCCCCACCCTCTCTCCTTGAGATTCCCGCCGGCCCTCTCCCCTCCTCTCCCATCCTATCAAACGACAAGTACTCTCTTTCAACACCACGTTCTTCCTCTCTTCGTGTGGAAGATTCTCCGACGCCAAGCATGCATGGCGGAATCCGAATGGAACTTTGGATTTGTATATGACGATCGAGGTCAGGTCGACATACACCAATCGTCGTTCTTTGATGTGGGCTTTGATTTCGACGACACCGTTCGCATCCTCCCCACGCTCGTAGACGTCATCGACGAGCAATTCGAGGACTATTCGTGGACTGTCAATGGCTATTCGTCCAAGTCTCCTCCACCACCGTCAACCTTTCCGTGGCTCAAGACCATCGGCGTTGCAACCTTCCTCATGGCATCTTTCGGTGTGCTGAAGATCTTCTCCCGCTAAGCCTAGTGTAGTTGAGTGATCAATCCCCAAGGTGAAACTCTCGTTATTAAATTACGGATTGTTGATTAATAGCTTTTGGTATTGCTACTATCCTTGGTTATCCATGAGTTTTTGGTTAATCTACTTGTTCTCCTTCGCCTAAGCAAGTTAACAACTAAGAACCTTTAATGATTTTACTTGTTATCTCAATAAGCTCTTAATTGTAATTCCATTGTCAATCACTTTTAATTTTCTTAAGAAGCTCCTTCGCATGTGGTATCACATCATATATGATTCTAGATGTGACCCATACAAGTTCAAGTGGTGACTTCCGCCATGTAGCACTTTGTTCTATACGTGGTTCAAGAGGTAGCTTCCATGGTGTAGCACTTTTTCTTATATAACACTTAGTTCTCATCTTCTAACTGGTGTATTCCTCTAATATCATTTGTAACAGCCAAAACTTCTAACTATCGAGTTATTGTCTTCTATGACCTAAGAGCCTCATAGTTTTGTTCTGTTGATGTAACTTCCTAGGAGGTTACTCATCCTAGGATTTCTTCGGGATGAGCACGCTTAAATTTGAAGTTTTTAATAAAATTCCAACCATAATACCAAAAGGCGCATCGATGTTTAAAAGTTTAGCTTCTTTTATTCAAGGGGTTTCATAAATGAGAATATAAAATGTATCTCATAACATGTAACTATGAAGGGTTGTCATCAAGAACCAAAGTAATATCATCAACCAAAAGCTCATTATCGATCATATCTCAAACTCGGCTTCTTTTGGGTCAATGAAGTTAGACTTCTTTTGATCTATCAAAACTTTTATTTGAGGGAATTGTTTCATAGCATAATTTTTATGGTAGCACGTTAAATTAAATAAGCTATCGTTGAAGTGGAGGGCCCATCTCTTGCAATGTATTGCAATGGTCTCGACTCTCGACTAAAGCTTGGAAACTGGGTTGAGAAGAACAAATGCTTCAAAAATCTTTTCATATCTATGTCGAACAAGTGCCAAACATGACATGTTTTCCACTAGTTCCGTGATACGCCTTAGGTTTCACAAATTAGGTTTTGCCCTAATTTTCCTTCAAAGAAGATATTTCTCCACCAAATCAAAGTTAAACCAAAACAAGAAGTATGAGAAGAAGAACAAGAGAACTTTGCATTAATCTTCAAGAGAAATACAAGAAAAAGCTAGTCCACTTCGAGAAGGACCAAATCTCCCAAAAGAAACCCTAAAAAACAAGAAGGAAATGAGAAAGAGCTTTACTTCACATGATGCCCCAAAATAAACCCTAATGGCTCTTTTCACAAAATCTCACAACTTCCCCTTCATCCCTAAATTTCCCCCCATCATCCACCCTCCATTTTCCCCCCAAAATCTGGCCGCCCCCCTTGATGCCCAAGGATTCAAGTGGGTGGGCCCATGGGGCCCACCGTGAACCCCTCCCCTTGCTCACCCGGTTCGGCCGCCCCTCCCCCTTGCTCGCCTGGACCCGCCCCCCACCCCCCCCCCCCCTTGCCTCCTGTAGACCCGCAAGGGTCTAGGATGGCCGGTCCATCAATACCGCCCTCTAGAAGATCAACCTTGTCCTCAAGGTTGAAGTCTAGAAATTGCTCCTGTATGACCTCATATATCTCCCAAGTAGACTCATGCGTCGGAAGGTCCTTCCACTCGATGAGTACCTTCCTCTTGCCTTGATCATTCTTCCTCACTTCTTTCACCTGTAGTGGCGCTAATAGGAATTGCATATCTCCTGTGAGGCCCCGCGGTATGGTAGGAGTGGCCATGGTGTGCTCCCCTATGTTCTTCTTCAATTGTGACACATGGAATACATGGTGGATGGAGGATTGAGGAGGTAACTTGAGGCGGTAGGCCACCATCCCCACTTTTCTTTCGATCTCGAAAGGCCCGTAGTATCGTGGGGAGAGCTTCTCATTTCTTCTGTTAGCCAAAGTCTTCTGTCGGTAAGGCCGCAGCTTCAGGTACACCATTTCTCCCACCTCAAATATCACCTCCTTGCGGTGAGAATCTGCCTTGGTCTTCATGATCTGCTGGGCTCTCAATAGGTGCTCCCTCAACTCTTCCAATACTCTATCCATCTCCTCCAAGTATTGATCCACTAGATAGACAGGAGTCGTCCCCTTCTGATAGTTCACCAATGGTGGTGGATCCCTCCCATAAAGAATCTTGAAAGGTGTAAACTGAGATGCGGTATGGTAGCAAGTATTGTACCAATATTCTGCCCATGGTAGACATTTGACCCACTGCTTAGGCCTCTCCCCAACGAAGCATCTCAAATAAGTCTCCACGCTCCGGTTCACCACCTCGGTCTGTCCGTCTGTCTGTGGGTGGTATGCTGTACTCCGCTTCAAGAATGTACCCTGCATCTTGAAAAGCTCCTTCCAAAATGAACTCAAGAAGACTTTGTCCCTATCCGAGACAATAGAAGCGGGGACCCCATGCAATCGAACTACCTCTCTGATGAAAGTAGATGCAACAGTAGGAGCTGAAAAAGGATGCCGTAGTGGAATGAAATGGCTATACTTGCTCAGACGATCAACTACCACCATGATGACCGTATATCCTTCCGACTTGGGTAACCCCTCGATGAAATCCATGGTGACTTCCTCCCAAATCTTGTTTGGAAGCACCAAGGGTTGCAGTAAACCACTAGGGGCACAAGCTTGATACTTGTTCCGTTGACAAATATCACATTTGCTCACCATGTCCTCGACATCACCTCTTAACCCCTTCCAAAAGAATTCGGCTTTCACCCGCCGATAGGTTTTCTCCACCCCTGAATGTCCACCAATACGGCTGTCGTGGTACTCCCGTAGAAGAATGGGGACGAATGCTGAGTCACGGTGTAGTACTAACATCCCTTTGTATAATAAAAGAGAGTTCTTTAGGTGATACCCTTTGAACCCTCCTTCTCCCTTCTGGATAGCCGCCCGAATTCTCTCTAACTCCTCCGCATGTTGATTTTCCTTCACCATTCCACCCCAATCAACCAATTGTGGGACAGATAGTGCCATCAGCTGTGAGCACTCCACGCGGAAAAGAGCATCTGCCGCCTTGTTTTGGGTCCCGGGCTTATACTGAATCTCAAACTCATATCCCAAGAGCTTTGCTAGCCACCTCTGATGTTCTTCTGCCACCAATCTCTGCTCTAATAAGTATTTGAGACTCCGTTGATCCGTACGAACTATGAATCGTTGCCCCAATAGGTAAGGCCGCCATTTTTGAATAGCCAACACAATGGCCATCAGTTCCCGCTCATGAACTGATTTCAGCCTTGCTCTAGTAGATAAGATCCTGCTGAAGAAGGCAATCGGCCTACGATTCTGCATGAGTACTGCTCCCAAACCTACTCCTGAAGCGTTAGTCTCCACCACAAACTGCTGGGTGAAATCTGGAAGTGCTAACACAGGAGCACTAGTCATGGCTTCCTTCAGAGTCTTCATGGCTTCCTCTGCCTTCTATCCCCATTGAAAGTTATCCTTTTTTAACTGATCAGTCAAAGGACCTGCTATGGAACCATAACCCTTGATAAACCTCCTGTAGTAGCCAGTAAGTCCCAAAAATCCCCGTAGGCCTTTAAGGGATTTTGGTGTAGGCCACTTCACCATGGCTTCTATCTTGGTGGGGTCAGCAGCCACCCCACTCTCTGAAATGATGTGTCCTAGATACTCCACCTCCTTCTAAGCGAAAGAACACTTCTTCTGGTTGGCATATAGCTGATGCTCCATTAAGGTCGTGAGTACCACCCCAAGATGGGCGATATGGTCATGCAGAGACTTGCTATACACCAATATATCATCAAAAACAACTAAAACAAACCTCCTCAAGTAGGGCTGGAAGACCTGATTCATCAGGGCTTGGAAGGTGGAGGGAGCGTTAGTGAGCCCGAACGGCATCACTAAAAACTCATAATGACCTTCGTGTGTCCGAAATGCCGTCTTCTGAATGTCTTCAGTCCTCATCCTAATCTGGTGATAACCAGATTTCAAGTCCACCTTGGAGAAGATGGTGGCTCCCCCAAGTTCATCCAAAAGCTCGTCTACTACAGGAATAGGAAACTTGTCCAACACAGTTTTCTTGTTGAGGGCTCGGTAGTCTACACAGAATCTCCAATTACCATCTTTCTTCTTCACTAAGAGTACCGGACTGGAAAATGGGCTCACACTGGGCTGGATCACCTGAGCCTCCAACATCTCCGCTACTAACCTCTCAATCTCTTCTTTCTGAGCATGAGGATATCTGTAGGGTCGCACACTGATGGGTGCCACCCCTGCCTTCAACACAATAGCATGCTCTCTAGATCTGACAGGGGGTAGCCCCTTGGGCATCTGAAACACTGTGGAGTGCTGCTGTAGAAGATCCTGAACCACCTTTTTGTATGACTTTTGATTCCCCTTCGGTCTCCCTGTCTACTTGCTGTAGCTCTATCAGATAGCCCTCTCCTTCATCTCTCAAAGTCCTGAAGATGGACTTCAAGGCCACTCTGGCTCTGCATAAGCTGGGGTCTCCCTGTAGTGTCACTCTCCTGCTCCCCTTTCCATACTCCATGTATAACTTCTTCCAATTCACCTTCATCTCACCCAAGGATTGGAGCCACTGCATCCCTAGTATCACGTCAGTGCTTCCCAAATCTAACAGTAGAAAGTCTTGCACTATTTCCTCTCCTTGCAATGTGAGGGTCACCCCCTTACACTGCCCGCTACAGCGCTCCTTCTTCCCCGTGCCCAACATGACTCCTACACCTCTCCCTTGGGTCACCAGTAACCCCGCCCTATCCACCAATCTGCAAGCTATGAAGTTGTGAGTGGCCCCACTATCAATCAGTACCATCACCTTGTAACGTGCAATCTCTCCTTTTAGCTTCATGGTGGAATGTGATGTCAATCCGGCTATGGAGTTGAGTGAAACCTCCACCATAGCCAAATGAGGATGCTCTTCCTCCTCGCCCTCCTCCTCAGTTGCTCCTGTATCCCCTTCCTCCTCCTCTGAATCCCCCACTAGGATCACATGTAGGGTCTTCTCCTTACACCTATGCCCCGGTGTAAACTTCTCATCACATCGATAGCAAAGGCCCTTGGCCCTTTTTTCCTTCAGCTCTGAATCAGTCAATCTTTTGAACCCTCCTTGGTTCACTACCGTAGTGGGTTTCTCCTTGGCTATCTCCCTAGGAGGAAGGATGGTCGTCGCCCTTGGGCCTCCAACCATGAGTGGTGGTCGGTAAGTGGGGTAAGACACCCCCGATCTCCTTGGTGACTCCACCCTCAGCTTGTCCTCTACAAGCTGTGCAGTCTCCATGATCTTCACTAAACCCTGTGGAGCAACTACCCTGATGGCTGCTCTGATGTGGGGCTTCAACCCCTTCATGAAATTCCCCTCCAAATGGTCATCTGAAATCCCTCTCAATCTGCCTGACAGTAGTTCAAAGTGCTCCCTATACTCAGCCACTGTGCCCTCCTGCACTAGAGATACAAACTGCTCATAGTGTGTACCCTCATTGGACACCCTGAATCTATGAATAGGAGGTCTTTGAACTCCTCCCAACTCCTAACATGCTGTCTTCCTTCAAGCCATTGAAACCAGGCCAATGCCTTACCCTCCAAACATACCGGAACCGCCATCAACTTCTCCTCTTCTGTGACGTCATTTACAGCAAAATAGCGCTCCACCTTGTAGATCCACCCATAAGCATCATCTCCTTCAAAGATAGGAATTTTCAATTTCCTCATGCGGTTGTCAGTTCGGTTGAAGGCTCTTCCATCTCCCCATGTCCCTTGGGCAAACCCTTCTCCTTGTGGTCTTCCCCTCCTGTCCCCAAGGTGAGGGTTTTGAACCCCCCTCCATGGTGGTTCTCTTGGCTCTCCATAGCTCATGCCGTTGCCTTCCCTTCCTCCTCCTTGGCCTACTCCCATGTGCATCGTGGGTCTACCATGCTCCCACGTGTTACGGTACCCTTCCGGCAATCCCCCTCCCAAATTCGGCCACCCTTCCCGGGTGCCGTGGGTGCCCACCCAGCCCATGTATGGCCGCCCCCCTTGGCCTCCTGTCATCCCCCAAGGGCCGCCCACTCCAGACCCTTCACCCCCTTCCTTTGACCATTGCCCTTGCATGCCCTCTTCACTTTGGATAACTTCCTCTTCCCTAATTGGAAAATTAGGGTTAGGGTTTGGCACCGGTGATTTCTCTTTTTCCTTAGCATTTGATTGAACAACTTGGGCTTCTACCAATTTGCGGATCATTTCTTCCATTCCTCCAAACCTCTCCTCTAGGGATGAAAATTTTCCCTCCATCGACGAAAGTTTTTTACCCACCTCCTCTTTCAATTGGCCCATCTCCCCCTCCAAAACTTCTACTTTCTTTGACGCTATGCCGTCTAGGATCAAGAGCTCTGATACCAAATTGATACGCCTTAGGTTTCACAAATTAGGGTTTGCCCTAATTTTCCTTCAAAGAAGATATTTCTCCACCAAATCAAAGTTAAACCAAAACAAGAAGTATGAGAAGAAGAACAAGAGAACTTTGCATTAATCTTCAAGAGAAACACAAGAAAAAGCTAGTCCACTTCGAGAAGGACCAAATCTCCCAAAAGAAACCCTAAATAACAAGAATGAAATGAGAAAGAGCTTTACTTCACATGATGCCCCAAAATAAACCCTAATGGCTCTTTTCACATAATCTCACAACTTCCCCTTCATCCCTAAATTGCCCCCCATCATCCACCCTCCATTTTCCCCCCAAAATCTGGCCGCCCCCCTTGATGCCCAAGGATTCAAGTGGGTGGGCCCATGGGGCCCACCGTGAACCCCTCCCCTTGCTCACCCTGTTCGGCCACCCCTCCCACTTGCTCGCCTTAGAGACCCGCAAGGGTCTAGGTCCGACACTTATCAAACATGCTATAAGTTGTGTTTACAATATTTTATTCCAAAATTACAGTTGACCACAATGATGTGATGCCTCAACATGGCCAAAAAATGCATCGACATAGATTGGACACGCATAAACTATCTTTACTTTACTAAAATTTCAATTCAGGTGGACGATCATTGGGTGTCTTTGTGCTACGTTTCTTGGGTAAAATTAAAGATATATCAATGCGTTCATATTTTGCGTGGTTATTTTTAAGAGTAGATTTTCATGGTGTGTGATTTTCTTATGGATTATGGCATTGTTCTTAGGTAGTGCAATGTTAAGATCATGTATAATAATTAATGCTATTGTTGTTGTGTTGTTCAGGAATATGTGCACTTAATGAAATATTGAAATGTAATTGTAATTAAACTAACATAGTTTTTCTTTTGTTGATCCTTAAATTTTTTTTTGTGATGCATATAATATTACCTCATTGTGTATTGCCTTTTGTTAATAAATATTTACATTGGGTGTCTTGATTACGCATTTTGTATTAATTATTAAAAAAACATTATATTCATGGTGTGTCATTCTTGCATTTCATGGTTTTGTTGTCTCCTTGTCTCTGTATTGTGCTCATGTCTCATGTCACTTTCCACACTTCATTGGGAGTAAGTCTTGCTTATTTGGCCGTGCAGGACCAGTAGTCACTTTGGATCGGAGGTTTCCAACCTGACTTAGTTTATCATGCCAGCCTTGAGGAAAATTAACAACACACCACTCTAGTTCTCTTAGAGAACTTAGTTTTTGTGTTAATTTCGCTGCATTAAGTTTTAGAATTATATATTATGTATTTTTCGTTTTGCCTGAATGTGTTGAAATCAGGGATTTGAGAGGGAAAATCATAATTTTATTGTACAACGTCATCCCTATTTATAGATCTATACAAGTGGTCTTACTATGGAAACAAATAACTACATAATAATGAATAATTGTTGTGATATAATCATTTCTAAATTGGATGTCTAGTTATGGAAGGTACTAAATGTGAGTCAAGAGAGCTTCCCACGAATCTCTATCCTAAGCCGTTGGATTCATACAGGAACTAGGGGCTGAGATTTGACACTCCCTCTCAAGCTAGAGAATATAGATATGTCATTCTAAGCTTGACAATCATTTTGAGAAAGGTAGAGCTGTCTAATCCTTTGGTAAGGATATTTATAAGTTGATCTTTAAATGATATATGATTGATACATATTAGACTATGGTCTAATTTTTCTTCAATAAAGTGTCTGTCCACTTTTATGTCCTTGGTTCTGTCATACTGGACTGGATTGTGGGCTATGCTGATTACTGATTTGTTGTCACAATGTAGCTTCATGAGATCGTTCCACTTGATCTTTAGGTCTTTTAGAACCACCTTGATCCATAGTAACTCACATATTTCTAGGGCCATATCTCTATATTCTGCTTCTGCCCTTAATCGTGCAACCACATTTTGTTTTTTGCTTCTCTATGTAACTCGGTGCCCTCTAAGAAATGTGCAATATTCAGAGGTAGATCTTCTGTCTATTAGTGATCCTGTATAATCAACGTCAGTGTATGCTTCTAGGGTTTTTCCGTGATCTCTTCTAAATAGAATCCATTTCCCTGAGTTTCCCTTAAGGTAATGTAGTATTTTATGTAATGCTTGCATATGTGTTTGTTTTGGATTTTGCATAAACTGATTGACCATACTTACAACAAATATTTGGTTTAGTCTGGGAAAGATAGATCAATTTTCCCACAAGTCTCTGGTATGCACCCTTGTCTACATTTAGATTTTCTTTAGTTTCCCCCCATTTGAGATTTGGTTCTACTAGTGTTGGTGTTGGCTTACATGTTAGTTTTCCTATCTCTTTCAAATGATTTTTAACGTATTTTTTGCAGTGTGATGAAGATTCCTCTGCTGGAGTGAGCTACTTCAATTTCAAAAAAATATTTTAGTATACCAAGTTCTTTGATATCAAATTCCTTGGTTAGATTTTTCGTAGACATTCTCCTTTTCATTACTCTCAGTCAAGATAATGTCATCCACATACATTAATAGTATTGTAACTTCTCATGTGTATGAGTGTTTAAAAAATAGTTTATGATCCCCTTAACTTTGTTTATACCCATTAAGAAGCATGAATTTAGAGAACCTTGGAAACCAGGCTCTTGGTGATTATTTGAGCCCATATAGAGCTCTTTTCAGTTTGCACACCTTGTAACCTCCAAAATTTTTTTTAAATCCTGGTGATATTTCCATAAATATATCTTCTTTCAATTCCCCATGTAGGAATGTATTTGTTACGTCAAACTGTTTCAGATTCCAATTGTACTTTGCTGCTATTGAGAATGAGATTCTGATAGTGTTCATCTTGGCTACAGGTGGAAAGGTTTCCTGGTAGTCAATGCCATATGTATGAGTGTACCCTTTCGCCACTAGTCTTGTCTTGTATCTTTTTAGTGTACCATCAGCTTTGTATTTTACAGAGAACACCCATTAACAATCGACTGATTTTTTTTCCTATCGGTTGGTTGATGATCTCCCATGTGTTATTCTTTTCTAGGGCTTGCATTTCATATTTCATGATATTTTTCTAATTTTCATCGGATAAGACCTCAGAAATATCATTAGGAATATGAATATCATCTGGTGTAATCAGGAAGTTTTTGTACAGGGAGGAAAAATTATTGAATGATATAGAGTTGTTTATAGGATATTAGGGAGGTGGTGAGCTTACCTTATTTTCAGGGATGATTCAAATTCTTTGATCTGCTTCGGAGCACAATTTGAACTTGTACGCCTGGAGTATACATTCTCAAATCTAAGGATAGTTTTGTCTTCAGCTTCCCTATTTTGAATTTCAGGAAGGCCAAGCATATTTTCATCATCTTCCTCTTTTTCAGTCTCCCCCTAACGATGAGATTTGGTAAAGTAGGATTTTGTTCATCAAAAGAAACATTAATGGATACACATGTTTTCTTTGTAGGAGATGATGACACTTGTAACATTTTTTGGTGGCAGAGTATCCAATGAAGATATATTTGAGTGCCATTGGATCTAGTTTTCCGCTGTTCTAGCTGTGAATGTGAACATACGCAGTGCACCCAAAGATTCTGTGTGTAAGGTTATTATGTGTTCGAAACTCGAGGTAAAAGGAGGACAAAATATTCATTGGAGCTTTCAGCCCCAAGGTTTTTGAAGGTAATCGATTTATGAGATAAGTGACAGTTAAGGAGGGTTTACCCCCAGTAGGATTTTGGTTTATTGTAGTGGAGTTGGAATGCACGAGTGGAGGCTAGGCGGTGACCATTTTTTTCTTTCCGCAACCTCATTTTGTTGTGGGGTGTGAATGCATGACTCGTGGATGATACCTTCACTCTGAAAATAAGAGTATAGAGTTTGTTTGAAGTAGTCGTTGGCATTGTCATAACGAAATTTCTTTATTTTAACCTCGATTGATTCTAGATCATGGTGTAAAAAATTGGAAGAATGATATTAACGTCAGATTTATTTTTAAGATGATATATCCAAGATACTCGAGTACAATCATCAATGAAAGATACAAACTAGCAAGCCGCAGAGATGTTGGGGATCTTTGAGGCTCCTCATATGTTACTATAAATGAGATAGAAGGGAGTATCACATCTCTTATTCTTGTTTGGAAAAGAGGTTCTTTTGTATTTGATTAATTCACAAGTTTCACAATCAAAATTTTTATTTTTCAATTTATGAAAAGGTTTTGGATACATATGTTTCATGATCTCTAATGATGGATGTCCTAATCTGAAGTGATTAAGACCTCGTTTGGTTCCCCCTGATTTTTTTTTTTCGTTTTTAAACAGAGGTATTAGAATGGAAATGCAGAATTTTTTTCTTCTCGGTTCGACAAAAATACAAAGTTGTAGCAAAAGGTATTTTGAAAAAGCCGCGTAAACAAACATTAAATTAATAATTTTTTCACCCATTAAAATGGAAACAGAGAAATTACGACGAACCAAACGAGGCTTAAGCTAGATAGTAGATTTCTTGTCAACTAGGGATAACATAGAGTAGCTATTTTTAGATTTGTTCAGCTCTTCCAAGTAGTACAGTCCAGCTCTCTCCTTAGCAAATCCAATCGTCTTCCCCAATTTCTGGTCCTGAAATAAGGAAAAGGTTGGTTTAAATAATGCTTGACAATTATGGTCATTGGTAAATTTTTGTATGGATAATTGAGGTACATGGAGCACATTTTTTAGAGTGAGGGATGAGGATAAGGGTATGCCTTCTTGGCCTTCTACTGTGTCAAAAGAACCATCAGCAGTGATAATTTTCTTGTCTATTGGGCAAGGGTCATAATTGATGAAGTGAGTAGTGGAGTTTGTAATGTGATATGTGACTGCTGAGTCAATGATCCATATTCCTTTCAAATGATCATTGTTTAAAATTGCGCAATATGAGGCTCGCCTTGAGGCCCGCCTCTACGCAATTCCATTGAAAAATGCCTTGAGGCTTACTCCTCGAATATTTTTATGAGGCTTGCGCCTCAACTTGGCTGAGGCCTGCCTTGAGAAGCGCCTCACTCTCGTTGGTAGCCTACCACCTTCGTCGCAGCCACCACTTTCATACCCATCGTTGGGGATCACTTGAAAACCACATACCACCAACACCTCCTCTAAAAATTTAGGAGTATTACTCTCATCATTATATTGACGATAAATATTTATGAAAGATGAAGATGACTAAAATAAATGATGGAGAAGCAGAGTGGGAGGCTTGGACTCCATAGGATGAGACAGAGGTAAAAACCCCCGCACTGATGACGATGTAGATGGTTTTTGAGTCATTGACAACTCTTGTAGCTTTCTTTAAGAATTAATTGTGGATAAGTAAGGAAGTGAGAGAGAAGGAATTTGAAGTTAAACTTGATGTTATATTATACTTTTATGCAATTCTAATATTTTCTGTTATTTTGCTTTTGGATTTCAATTCTATTTTATGCAATTTATTACTTGTCACTTTACATCATGTACAATTTTTTTTCATATGTATGTCAATTTGTTATTTCATAGTTCAATAAAAAGCTAATATGTCATTCTTTAACATATTATTTTGGCATTATATAAAAAATCACTTTTAACCTTTATTTTCACTTCACAAAATTATTTGATTTTGAGGCTTACACCTCAAAACGACTTGAGGCTTACACCTCAAAACGACTTGAGGCTTACGCCTCGCCTCACGAATGGAAAACCCTTCAATACCCAATTGCGAAATTTTAAACTTTGCAAATGATTTCTAGAGGTATTTAATCCAGTGAATATGAGAAACTTACCTGAAAGTGCAAGAGAGGAAGATGCAAGTGGTTTTTCAAGGGATACCAGGAGTTGTTTGAGTTTTTCATTGTCTTCTTTATTGAGTTCTTTGAAGCTAGTCAGTGTTTCTGGGTTAGGCTAACTTGTTGTGGTGTTGGCATATGATGTGACTCTTTTCTCATTTCTTTGGTTCCACTCCTTGGGGGCTTTCAATGTATCTTCTAGCATGTCTCCTTTATATGTCGTGACTTCTTGTAATAGCTACATATAAGAGAGTCCCTGTCTTTGAATTTTGCAGTCTTTACCTTTCTCCTTCCATGGTGCTTCTTTGGTTGTCATTGCTGAGCTTTGAACTACTTTTGGATCCAACATTATGTCTTATCATCTTTCTTCAGTGCGGATGAGAGCGATGTTTTCATTCCGTGATGGCGTCTCCTCGTTGCCAAGGATCTGGATTCTTATTTGATCAAATTCTGCATTTAGTCCTGCAAGAAAATCATAAACTATATCTTTTTCAATAAAGTTTTTTAGAATAGCAGCATCTTCTGGACACCTGGTTTCTATGCATCTATAGTGATCAAGTTCTTGTCATAGGTTTTATAGAAGAGTGGCATACTCCATTATGATCTTGCTTCCTTGTTTTGTGCTTCCTACTTTGATTTTAATTTCAAAGATTTGAGCAGCATCCAAGCTTTTGAAAAAGTTTGTTTGGCAGTATTCCATATATCCTTTGTAGTGGAAAGGAACATAAAGGTATCACTAATTTTTGGAGTCATGGAATTCCATAACCATGACATAATCATAGAGTCCGCTTCATCCTATGCCCCAAAATTAGGTTCTCCTCCTTTTGGTCCTCCTCCAAGGAGGTGATGTATTTTTCCTTTCCCTTTTAAATATGTCATCACAAATTGAGACAATGTTAGGTAATTTTTCCCATTTAGGCTATGGGAATGTTGCATGCTTTGGAGATCACCTCGTTCTTTGCGTATTATGGAATCTTCAAATTGATCAAAGCTCTGAGATGAATTTTCTTCAGACATTGTGGTATAACTAGATTACTTTTTATGTCAGCAATAAAGGTTGATTATATTAACAACAAAGGCTGAGATTTATAGGGTTTTAATTAAATCAGGTCATTTGATTTGGTCTTACAGGTTTGGAAAATCCCGTAATAAGATGGGGAGGTCTCGTACGCTTGAGCTGGCTCAAGCAATTCCGTCCCGCTAGCTTCCCAGTCTCGCAAGTTTCGTTCTACAACAGAAGACTACGTCTACGTCTTCCGTCGACAATGCTTCGTCCCACAAGATCGTGCGCAAGGCTTTGTCTTTCGTCGGCAAAGCTCCATTCTGCGAGGTTGTCTGCGAGCCTCCTTTTGTCGGCAAGGCTTCGTCCTGCGAGATCGTCCGCGAGGTTTCCGTCAGCAAAGCTTCATCCCGCGAGGTCGTCCGCGAGGCTTCTTCTTTAGTTGGCAAGGTTCCTTCCGGTAAGGCTTCCGATAGTTTCCTCTTTACTTCCTTCGTGTCTCTGATAACATGTTGAAATCCTGGATTTGAGAGGGAAAACCATAACTTTATTATACAACATCATTCCTATTTATAGATCTATCAAGAGGTCTTACTAAGGATACAAATAACTATAGAATAATGAATAATTGCTGTAATATAATCCTTCCTAAGTCAGATGTCTAGCTATGGTAGGTACTCAATGTGAGTCAAGAGAACTTCCCATGGATCTCTATCCTAAGCCGTTGGATTCATACAGGAACTAGGGGCTGAGATTTAACAGAATGGTGTACTATTAATTTGAATTCATTCTCTAAGTATGAATTTCTCTTGGTAATTATTGTGCATTTTTGTTGCTTAATTAATTTCCCTCCATTAAGTTTTAGAATTAATTTTTGTGTTAATTTCGCTTACGTGTGCTGAATGACCTCTCTGTATTGCTTTACATGGCATTAACGTAGTTCCTATCGCTACAGGATTTGTTCATGACCTACTGCATGCTGTTCTTAGAACAGCAGTATCTTCATCTGTCTGGCCTTCTATATGTGACCGAGGAATTGAAATAACGGGCATTAGTAGAACTGCAAATTCTAGGCTTATGCACATTTTATGTGATAAAATCTATCCTAGCAGCCATGAAACTCCACTAAGGTTTGCTTATTATAATTCTTTAATTAT
Organism: Dendrobium huoshanense; assembly: GCA_016618105.1. Taxonomy (NCBI): domain Eukaryota; kingdom Viridiplantae; phylum Streptophyta; class Magnoliopsida; order Asparagales; family Orchidaceae; genus Dendrobium; species Dendrobium huoshanense. Next base: position 80,749,639 of record CM028359.1, on the reverse strand, counting down.
ATTTTCATTGTGCTTGGCTAATGTTTCTATGCTTATTTATGGACTTTCTAATCATTTAATTTCAGATTTTTACTGATATAAAAATTTATGAAAATTGCTTAGTTTTTTTTATTGAATTTGTAAAGCAGGACAGTTTTAGTTACCGGCTGAGTAATTCTCTTTCATGATGGACAGACATAATGTTTTTTTTTATGCTGCAAGGTGATCTTTTGAGTATGTCATGCTGGTGCTTGACAATTCCTTGACATGTGATTTGTCCATTCTCTTGGCAACTCCCTCTCTCAGGGATATCTAGTGATTTATTCAGTAGCAGGCTCAACATCCCTTCACTGCAAAATGGATGGATGACTTTTCCTAGGGCAACGCTCCTAAACGCGAGTCTCCATCTCCATGACATAATAAAATGGAGATATGGAATGTTGTAGATTGTTCTAGAAAATGGAATGCATATATATCAGAAATTAAAAATTGGAGTCATTTTTTTGCATGATCCAAAGCTCTCCGCTTAATGTTCTGACCTCATTATCTTCTACCTTTTCTAGAGGACACTTCTCTCCTTGTTTTGCCTCTGTTCTTCCTGTAGATAGCAGTTATAATTATTTTTCTTGTTTCCTAGATTGCTATTCCCTGTTTCTTTGACTGGTAATTCGTGGCAGCACAGGCACAACACAATTCGAAGCATTTTTGGGATCTTCAAGTGGGAAGACATCCAATAATTAGTTGTCCTTTGCCTTCAGATAAACCGGGCTAGGTGTATAAAACATTGTTCCGTCCCTTTTATAAGCTATAGTTTATTAAGCCCGAACTAATCCCATATTGTGAGTATGCTCTGAAACTCCTAGAACAAATCCCCGAGGTAACCATAACTAGGATTTCATGTGGTGAAAATGGCAAAGCCGATGGGTTGGCAAAACTGGCTAAAGAAATGACAAATTTTTAAGAGGATCCAATCATTATAATCATTCATAATAGACATGCATTGGCCCCGGCCTTCTTACAAGAAGAGGAGGGAAAAGAAACACCCGAGAGCTTGCATATATCGGATGAGAATGACTGGAGGGAACCATTCATTACATATTTTAAAGATGGTAGATTACCGAAGGATAAATCTACCACCTCGCAAATATCCAAGAGAGCGTTAAGATATGCTTATGTAAATGACGCACTATATCGTAGATCGTTTGACCAGATGTGGCTACGATGTCTGGGTCCTAATAAATCCCAAAAAGTCATAATTGAAGTTCATGAAGGATTGTGCAGTGCACACCAATCTGGACCAAAAATGAAAATTAAAATCAAACGTATGAGATATTATTGGTATAGCATGATTAATGATTGCCTTAACTATGCTAAGAAATGTCATCAATATCAGGTGCATGCTGATGTTATACACCGGCCACCTAACCTGCTACATCCTACAGTATCATCTTGGTCATTTAAAAGTTGGGGTATCGATATAATTTGTCTTATAGAATCATGCTCCTCTTTAGGACATCAGTTCATCCTTGCTGCCACAAATTACGATAAGTTAAAGCAGACAATGTGATGAAATTCTTTCGAAATAATATAGTATATCATTTTGGCGTACTGCGTCGAATTATATCAGACAACAGTACCGCTTTTAAAAGTGCCAAAATATATCGATTTATAGAGCGCCATAAGATAGACTGGCGCTATTCGTCGATATATAACCCAAGAGCTAATGGTTTGGCCGAAACATTTAACAAAACTTTGTTAAGCTGCTCAAGAAAGTTCTCCTTAAAAATAAGAGAGAATGACACCATATATTAACATAAGCTTTATGGGCATATTACACAACCCATAAGACTGCGACATAGGCTAGCCCGTATTCTCTGATCTTCAGATCAGAGGCGATATTACCTCTCGAGGTAGAGTTACCATCGCTTCTTATTGCTATACAATACGAACTAACCCGAGAAGAGAATGATCTTTTAAGGTTGTAAGAACTTGAAGCTTTAGATGAAATTTGACTTCAAGCCCAACAAAATCTAGAAATTTATAAAACGCGTATGACTAGGGCCCATGAGTGAATAGTCTGTCCTAGAAGCTTTAAAGAAGTTGAGCTTATAGTAGTTTGTAAAAACCTGTAATCCCCCACCGCCGAGTTGATGGTAAATTCGACCCAATATAAGAAGGGTCCTTAATTATCGAAAAGATATATGAAGGAGGAGCCTACCAACTTATAGATATTTCTGGTCAAAAAGCCTATGCTACCAATTAATGGCTAATATATGAAGAAATACTACACATAACCTCTCAATTGATAGACTATTATGATGAAAACTCTTCCTATAATACATGAGACAATTTATATATATCTCCCTATAAGGAAGGGGATGATATTTAATCACTCCTATAACAATAGGAGACGATTTATACATATTCCTGCAATGCAGGATGCAAATTTATAACTCATCCTGTAATACATGAGGCAATTTATATATCTCCATGCAAGGTAAAATATAATATTAATCTCTCTTATAACAATAGGAGATGATCAACATATATTCCTATTATACATGATGTAAGTTTATATGTTCTCTTGCAATACAAGGAGCACTTGACATTCACCCTTCTGAAATATAAGAGACAATTTTATCTATATAATCCCATAAGGTAGAAGATATCTTATACTCCCTCCTGTAATACAGGAGGCAATTTTTATAAAAATACCCCTTTATCAAATAGTGTAAGGGAATCATGAGACTGCATATTGACTTAATGATTTATCATTATAGCTGACTGCTAAAGTTTGTCACGCTCACAAACCTATGGGTCAAGCTAAAATTCATTGGTTCAATAAGCCTAAGGGCCGAACCTCTAAATCTTTTACGCTCACAGACCTAAGGGTCGAGCTAAAATCTATTGGTTCAATAAGCCTAAGGTCGAACCTCTAAGTTTTTTATGCTCACAATCCTAAGGGTTGATCTAAAATCTATTGGTTCAATAAGCCTAAGAGCCAAACTTTTAAATCATTTATGCTCACAAACTTAAGTGTCGAGCTATAAAAAAAAGAAAGAAAATGAAGATAAACTACAAAATTAATGTAGAATTATAAATAAATATATGCACAAGTACCAGGAAGGTAGTAGTGAGGTTGTTAAAGTTTGAATTGAATGTTGCTGATATGCTGCCTAACTCTGAACAAACGATCCTGCAACATCGCTCACTGCTCCAATGCAAACTCCAACCGATGGTGCGCCGATTCAAACTTTGTGGAAAAAGACAATCTACCCTCCAAATGCTCGACCTCGGCAGTTATCAAAGAAAAGTCCTCTGTATGGGTAGCCGCTGCTCTAACCTCTTGACGTCTTGCTAGAAGAGCTCTCTCCCTTAGTTTCAAAACTCTGAGCTCAGCATCTATGCCCATAAGCACAATCTACACCCTAGAAATGTCCCGCTAACAATGCTGTAAAGTCTGTAATCCAAAATCTAAATCAAGGCGATCTATCCTCATCCTATCCCAAGTGGCTATGGCCTCAACCTCTAAATAAGCAAAAATCATGTAAGACAATTTCTGAGAAGTTTAGTGTAGCTGAAGCAACCCAAACTCAATAGTGCGACAGGAAATCTCACACATATGTAAAAGGTTATCTCGAAGACCACAGGAGGAAGCAAAGTCCAAAAGTAAGTAGATCTCCGTGTAAAAACTTGACAAGTCTCTTAAAGCGTTGAGGTCCACTCGCCGTAATAAAACTCGTAGTGCTGTAACAGCATACTGCACTCCCCTCGGCCACCGCTGATTGAAAGAGCGACGAGCTCGGAACACTGAACTTGACTCGAAATATGAGAGCTCTAGACCTAGAACATGAAGGAAAGAGCTATCATTGAGAAATATTTATATATAAATATGATAAGAAATGTTAATTTGAAATAAGAAAATACCTGAGGAATGAAAGTCCTCTACAAAAGCTACAGATTAACAACCAATTAAGTGAGAAATAACACCCGGTGAAGACCCCCCTGAGGAGCAACCTGAGACCACTTGAGTCAAGTAAGGGTGGGTGATCAGCTCCGTTGTGGTGTCATTAGCATTACTCCTGGGTAGTAACTGGGTAGAGCCACTACGAGTATACTGAGCAACAGGTGAAAGCCCTCCAACGAGCCACCAACGACTACTCAAGTGGAATATGAAAAAGTAAGAGATGAAACAACATGTTCCACTATAAGTTCACTAGGACCACCGACAATGAGATCCATAAAAAATGCTGGTTGTCACCTACAAACGTATATTAAAGGGAAGTGAAAAGAGAGAAATAATAATAAATAAAGGCCATTGAATAAATAAGCATATAAGAAATATTTACCTCCAACTTTACCAGAAGTACCAGAAGTAGTGATGGCGATAGGTGGGATCTCAGTGCCTGAGTGATCTTCTATGTGCAGGTCACCTGATGACGGGTGATGTGAAGGGCTACCTATGCCCAATGCCGGACTCGAACTGGTGTGATGAGCTGGTGGAGCAGGTGTAAGTCCGCTAGGCTGTAGCTCAAGAGAAAACTTACCACCTGAGTGAAAAAAAGCCAAGATATTCATTATTTAATCAATTAATATAAAAATAAATAAAATACATAAATACCTTCATTCGTATGAGAAAACTCATATTGGCCCGGAGAACTATGTGCAATGTCCATGCAAATTGCCTCTAAGGCAGAAGAGACATGAAGAGTGTAGAAAGTGTCCTGTATATCAATAAGAGCATGCCGGGACTCTGAAAAGTGAACAAAGAAATTATATTAAAATATGACATGATATTTAAATTTAACATATAATAACCAATCAAGGTAAGTGTGTAACCTGTCTACTCGTACGAAGTCCTGCTCCTGGGTCGACCCCTCTCTACAGAAGAAGTCGGTCTACGCCCATGCAAGGGGGCTGCAAACATTAAAATTTAATCATGTATGTGTGTATGAGAGGATATATATAATAATAATAATAATAATAAATAAAATAACAATACTAGTATACGTACTAGGGAAATCATGCCTATAATTAGGCTTATGATACCTCTTTCGCCTTTTGTCTGACACTCTATAAGACTCTGTATGTGCGGGAGTGTAATCTCTCAAGTCTGACGAATTATAGGTTGGTCACTGCCCTTGATCCTCCTACTATATCTTTGAATGCCTAGCTCAAAAAAGGAGGAAAATGTGTATCAAATCCAGAGTAGGCGCAAGTGTGAAATGCCGGTAAGAGCATATGTAGGTGCTATATAAAACAATAATCTATCCCAAATCGAAAGAGAAAACTCCAAGTCATTGAGGTCACCTTAAGATAAGCTGAAAACAAAAGAGAGCTCAAATGGCGATGATCTGTCACCCTAGGAAGTGCTGGAAGTCCATCTAAGGTAGTGACCTGAACAAAACCAAACTATCGCGCCGCTCTGTTGACTGTTGGGGTTATACCCCTCAAAGACTATAGAGCAATCTCTCCTATAACAAAGCCATCCAGGTCTCATATTGATAAAGTAAGAAGCAATAGGTGCAAAGCTGCTCCTGGAAAGCAAAGTAGGTCTGCCCATCTCTGTCAAAGAATCTAACATTGAAACTCCTAAACTCCGGGAGAGTAAATCTTCAAATGGAGACTTATAAACCAGTCTAAAATGGCCGGTCATGTGTAAGGGTGCAAAGAAAAACAATCTGATTTGGGCCCTATCTATAGCTAAGATCGCCCTGACTAACTATATCAATAGGGGGAAGAAGTGATCTGAATTGTGGCTTGACAATTCAGTGCAACTGAAAGCTCCCTCTATGTGTATATGCACCCATCCATAAACATAATGCCATGGTACCTCAACCACACGCTGTCAACGACCATATGAGGCATAAATATGTCTAAAATCGTAGTATATCTGAGCAAGTGCAGTTGGGGCTAAAGAAACCTGTATCCCACTAACAATCAGGCTGGCCATCAAAAGTGTATTGGGACGAAAGGATCTGTATTGACTCGAAAAGACAAAATTGCACAATCAAGTAGCCACAAAAGTTACCAAAGAAGTCTCCTCTGAAATCCTCTTAACGGTAACTGACTGAACTCCTGTTGCTGAACCAGACTCAAAAAACTCAGCTGAAGCCTGCTCGCTATATTGAAGATCTGTGCCAAAGGGATAATGGGGCTGAGCAACCAATAATATATATGCCTCCTAGAGCAACAAACTCTTCATCCAACTATCCAAGAAAACTGCAGTCACACGACGGTGACCTCTCTGTCTCCGAAGGCGATAGTAATAGGCTAAACTCTGGTGAAGACCATTTGAGTAAGCAAACTCTCCCTGCCTCGAGTGACCAGCTTGCCGACGCTTGAACAAGTCGTAGTCCTGAGGAATGCACTCCTCATAAGGAATGCCCAAAGCAGGTAAGCTAGAAATCAACTACAAATCTCAAAGGGTAATCGTCATCTCGTTCGGTCTAGTCCAACAAGTGTTTGTGGTACTATTCCAGTGCTTCGCTAGTGCTTGAAGCTAGGAGTATGAAACCCAACTATAATCAAACAATGAGGCATAAATGGCTCCGTAGGCGCCTGCCTGCTGAACTACTTTTTGATGAGCTCTCAGGACGTATCAAGCCCAACAAAGATTGCCCTTCAGCATACTGAAAGACCTCCCAAATATCAAATCATACTGTTGTTTTTCAATCTCATGATGAGATAAGCTGTAACTCAACAGTTTGATGATGAGATAAGTGTTTGTGGTACTATCACTGTGATGATAGGTCTTTAGATCAGATTGTCGAGGGCTTGAGTTATAGAGCTCAGGATGTGTTACAACCTATTACAGATCTTGTAGAGCGGATCGGTATCATCAGACTGTTGAGTTACAGCTTATCTCGTCATGAGATTGAAGAACAATAGCATGATTCGATATTTGAGAGGCCTTTCAGTATGCTAAAGGGCTATCTTTGTTGGGCTTGATACGTCCTGAGAGCTAGCTGAAAGGTACTTCAGCAGACAAGCATCTACGGAGCCATTTATGCCTCATTGTTTGATTATAATTGATTTTCATATTCCTTGCTTTAGGCACTAGCGAAGCATTGGGATAGTACCACAAACACTTGATGGATTGGACTGAACAAGATGACGATTGCCCTTTGGGATTTGTAGTTGATTTTCAGCTTACATACTTTGGGCATTCCTTACGAGGAGTGCATTCCTAATGACTACGACTTGTTCAGGCGTCGACCAACTGGTCAATCGAGACGAGGAGAGTTTGCTTATTCAAATGATCTTCACAATAGTTTAGTCCATTACTATCGCCTTCGGAGACAGAGAGGTCACCGCAGTGTGACTGCAGTTTCCTTGGATAGTTGGATTGAGAGTTTGTTTCTCCAGGAGACATATGTATTGTTGGTTGCTCAACCCCATGATCCCTTTGACACTGATCTTCAGTATAGCGAGCAGGCTTCAGTTGAGTTTTTTGAGCCTGGTTCAGTAGCAAAAGTTCAGCCAATTACCATTAGGGGGGTTTAAGAGGAGACTTCTTTGGTAGTTTTTGTAGTCACTTGGTTGTGCAGTTTTGTCTTTCTGAATCAGGACAAATCTTTTCATCCCAGTACACTTCTGATGGCCAATTTGATTACTAGTGGGTGACAGGTTTCTTTAACCCCGACTCACTTGCTCAGATATACTACGGTTTTGGATAAATTTCTGCCTTTTATGGTCGTCGACAGCGTGTGATTGAGGTACCGTGGCATTATGTCCATGGATGTGTGCATATACACATAGAGGGAGCTTTCAGTTGCACTGAGTTAGTAAGCCACTATTCAGATCACTTTTTCCCTCTATTGATCCAGTTAGCTAGGGAGATCTCAGCTACAAATAGGGCCCAAATTAGATTATTTTTTTTGCACTCTTACACGTGACCGGTTGTTTTAGACAAGTTTACAGGTCTCCAGTTGGAGATTTACACTCCCGGAATTTAGGAGTTTGACTGTTAGATTCTTTGACAGAGAAAGACATACATACTTTGCTTTTCAGGTGAGGCTTTGCGCCTATTATTTCTTACTTTTTTCAGCATGAGACCTGGATGGCTTTGTTAATGGAGAGATTGCTCTATAGTCTTGGAGGGGTATAACCCTAATAGAGCAACGTGACAGTTTGGCTTTATTCATGCCACTCTCTTAGATGGATTTCCAGCACTTCCTAGGGTGACAGATCATCGCCATTTGAGCTCTCTTTCATTTTCAGCTTGTCTTGAGGTGACCTCCATGACTTGGGTTTGCTCCTTCGATTTGGGACGAGTTCTCACTTTTACATGACACATACATATGCTTCTACCAGCATTTCACACTTGCGCCTACTCTGGATTCGACACATCTTTTCCTCCTTTTTTGAGCTAGGCATTCAAAGATATAATAGGAGGATCAAGGGCAATGACCAACTGAGGTATTCGTCAAGCTTGAGGGATTATACTCCCGCACGTACAGAGTCTTATAGAGCGTCTGACAAAAGACGAAAGAGGAGTCTTGAGCCTACTTATAGGCATGGTTTCCTTGGTACGTATACTAGTATTATTATTTTATTTATTATATATATCCTATCATACACATATACATGATTAAATTCTAATGTTTCTAGCCCCCTTGCTTGGGCGTAGATTGACTTCTCCTACTCTAGAGAGGGGTCGACCCAGGATCAAGGCTTCGTACGAGCAGACAGGTTACACATTTATCTTGATTGATTATTATATGTTAAATTTAAATATCATATCATATTTTAATATATTTTCTCTGTTTACTTTTTAGCGTCCTGTCATGCTCCTGTTGATATACAAGAAACCCTTTGCACTCTTCATGTCTCTTCTGTTTTAGAGGCAGTTTGCCTGAATATTGCCATACTTTTCCGGGCTAATATGAGTTTCCTCATACGAATGAATATATTTATGCGTTTTATTTATTTTTATATTAATTAATTAAATAATGAATATCTTGGCTTTCTTTCACTCAGGTGGTAGGTTTTCTCCTAAGCTACAGCCTAGTGGACTTACACCTGCTCCACTAGCTCATTACACCAGTTCGAGTCGGCATTAGGCATAGGTAGCCCTTCACATCACCCGTCATCGGGTGACTTGCACATAGGAGATCACTCAGGCACTGAGATTCCACCTATTGCCATCACTGCTTTTGGTGCTTCTGGTGATGTTGTAGGTCAGTATTTCTTTTATGCTTATTTATTCAATGACCTTATTTGCTATTATTCATCTATTTTCACTTCCGTTTAATATGTGTTTGTTGGTGACAGCCAGCGTTTTTTATGGATCACACTGTTGGTGGTCCTATTGGACTTGTAGTGGAATTGGTTGTTTCGTCTCCTATTTTTTCATATTCCACTTGGGTAGTCGTTGGTGATTCATTGGGAGGGCTTTCACCTGATGCTCTGTGTACTCGTAGTGGCTCTACCCAATTACTACCCAGGAGTGATGCTGACGACACCACAACAGAGCTGGTCACCCACCCTTGACTCAAGTGGTCTCAAGTTGCTCCTCAAGGGGGTCTTCACCAGACGTTACTTCTCACTTAAGTGGTTGACAATCTATAGCTTTTGTAGAGGACTTTTATTCCTAAGGTATTTTCTTATTTCAAATTAGCATTTCTTATCATATTATATATATAAATATTTCTCAATGATAACTCCTTCCTACATGTTCTAGGTCTAGAGCTCATATTTCGAGTCAAGTTCAGTGTTCCGAGCTCGACGCTCTTTTAGTCGGTGGTGGCCGAGGGGAGTGCAGTATGCTGTCACAGCGCTACGAGTTTTACTACAGTGAGTGGACCTTGATGCTCTACCATACTTGTCTAGTTTTCATACGGAGGCCTGCTTACTTTTGGACTTTGCTTTCTTCTACGGTTTTCGAGATAGCCTTTTGTAGATGTGGGAGATTTCCCGTTGCACTGTTGAGGTCGGGTTGCTGCAGCTAGACTACACTTCTCAGAGATGGTCTTACATGATTCTTGCTGATTTAGAAGCTAAGGCTCAAGCTGCTTGGGATAGGATGAGGAGAGATCACCTAATCTAGATTTTGGATTACAGACTTTGCAGCAGTGTCAGCGGGACATTTCTAGGGAGCAGATTGTGCTTTTGGGCTTAGAAGTTGAGTTCGGAGTTTTAAAACTGAGGGAGAGAGTTCATCTAGCGAGATGTCAGTAGGTTAGAGCAGCGACTACCCATACCGTGGAGGACTTTTCTTTGATACCTGCTGAGGTTGAGCATTTGGAGTATATAGTCTTTTTCCATAGAGGAGTTCGACTTGGCTCGCCATCGGCTAGAGTTTGCATAGGAGCAACGAGCGATATTTCAGGATCGTTTGTTCAGAGTTATACAACAGATCAACAACATTCAATTCAGACTTTTACAGCCACTCTACCACTTTCTTGGTACTTATGCATGTATTTATTTATAATTCTGCATTTATTTTGTAGTTTCTCTCTCTCTCTCTCTCTCTCTCTCTCTTTTTAGCTCGACCCTTAGGTTTATGAACATAAACGATTTAGAAGTTTGGCCCTTAGGCTTATTGAACCATTGAATTTTTGTCGACCCTTAGGTTTATGAGCATAAGATGTTTAGAGATTCGATCCTTATGCTTGTTAAACCTGTAGATTTTATTTCTCAACCTTTTAGGTAGGTTGATGAAAATAAAGCTTGGCCCTTAGGTTTGTGAGCTTGAAGGATTTTTTTTTTTAAATTTGATCCTTAGGCTTATCGAATCAATGGATTTTAGCTCGACCCTTAAGTTTGTGAGCGTAAAAGACTTAGAGGTTCGGCCCTTATGCTTATTGAATCAATAAATTTTAGCTCAACCCTTAGATTTGTGAGCATGAAAAACTTCAGCAGTTAATTATAATGATAAATCATTAAGTCAATATGCAGTCTCATGATTCCCTTATATTATTTGGTAAAGGGCTATTTTTTATAAAAATTATCTCCTGTATTACAGGAGAGAGTATAAGGTATCTTCTAATTTATAGGATGATATAGATAAAATTGCATCCTGTATTTCAGTAGGGTGTATGTAAAGTGCTCCTTGTATTGCAAGAGAACATGTAAACTTATATCATGTATTGTAAGAATATATGTTGATTGTCTCCTATTGTTATAGGAGAGATTAAATATTATCTTCTACCTTGCGGGAAGATATATAAATTGCCTCATATATTACAGGAGTTATAAATTTGCATGTTGCATTGTAGGAATATGCATAAATCATCTCATATTTTATAGGAGTGATTAAATATCACTCACTTCCTTATAGGGAGATATATAAATTGTCTCATGTATTACAGGAGGAGCTTTCATCATAATATTATGTCAATTGAGAGGTTCTGTATAATATTTCTTTAAATATTGACCATTAATTGATGACATAGGCCTTTGATCAGAAATTCTATAAGTTTGTAGGATCATTCATATATCTTTTCAATAATGATGGGCCCTTTCCATATTGGGTCGAATTTACCACCGACTCGGCGGTAGAGGATTATGGGTCTTTTACTAACTACTACAAGTTCATTTTCTTTGAAGCTTCTAGGGCGGACCATTCGCTCATGGGCCCTAGTCATACGCGCTCTATGTTGCACCGATACGGATACGGCGACACGGATACGATACGATACGGATACGGGACACGTCAATTCTTAAAAATACAGGATACGGGTACGGCGCGGACACGGCATTATAATTTATAAATCCTAAAAATTCCATATTACAAAAAAAAGGGCAACAACATCATTTGTAGATTGTAGCTTTTACAAAATATAAGTAAGTATTAAATGTTTAGTACACAACAAAAGCATAAACATAAATTATCTAGCACATGAAGTTTCAACTATTCAATAGAATGAATGATATAATTATAGGTTTGTCTTTGAACTTCCATATCATCTTCAATAATTATGCTTCTAATTCAGGCTCATCAAGTGAAAGATTAATAATTTTTTATATTTTCATATCATCAAGAGACTCAAATCCATCTCAGAAATGAGAGAATCTTGCTCGCAACTGTGGAAGTAAATACGACACATCTTCTTTTTCGGATTTCTTTTTGTTTTTCAACGGACACGTGTATCGGATACGCGTGTCCTTCTGAAATTAAATAGTATTTTAATTGGATACGGCTTTGGCGTATCCGACACGTATCGGTGGAGTATCGGAGGCGTATCCGTGTATCGGTGTATCGGATACAGCACGCCTTCATAAATAGGTGTATCGGTGCAACATAGTACGCGCTTTATAAATTTCTAGATCTTGTTAGGCTTGAAGTCTAATTTCATTTAAAGCTTCAAGTTCTTCCAACCTTAGAAGATCATTCTCTTCTCGGGTTAGTTCGTATTGTATAGCAATACGAAACGATGGTAACTCCACCTCGAGAGGTAATATCGCCTCTGTTCCAAAGACTAGAGAATATGGGGTAGCTTGTGTCGCATTCTTATACGTTGTGCGATCTGCACATAAAGCTTATGTTAATTTATTGTGCCATTATCTCTTATTTTTATAGAGAATTTTCTTGAGCAGCTTAATCAAAGTTTTGTTAAACGCTTCTTCCAAATCACTGGCTTTTGGGTTATATATTGATGAATAACGCCAGTTATCTTTTGACACTCTATAAATCGATAAATTGACACTTTTAAAAGCGGTATTGTTGTCTGATATAATTCGATGCGGTACGCTAAAACAATAGACTATGCTATCTCGGAAGAATTTCATCATATTGTCCGCTTTTACTTCTTGTAGGGGAATTGCTTCAGCCCACTTTGAGAAGTAATCTGTGGCAGCAAGGATGAACTGATGTCCTAAAGAGGAGCATGGTTTTATATGACCAATTATATTGATACCCAACTTTCAAATGACCAAGATGCTACTATAGGATGTTGCGGGTTAGGTGGCCGGTGTATAACATTGGCATGCACTTGACATTGATGACATTTCTTAGCATAATTAAGATAATCCTTAACCATGCTAGGCCAACAATATCCCATGCGTTTGATTTTAATTTTCATTTTTGGTTCAGATTGGTGTGCACCGCACAATCCTTCGTGGACTTCAATTATGACTTTTTGGGATTCATTAGGACCCGGACATCGTAGCCACATTTGGTCAAACGATATACGATATAGTGCGTCATTTACGTAAGCATATCTTAACGCTCTCTTGGATATTTGCGAGGCGGTAGATTTATCCTCCGGTAATCTATCCTCTTTGAAATATGTAATGAATGGTTCCCTCCGGTCATTCCCATCTGATATATGCAAGCTCTCGGGTGTTTCTTTTCCCTCCTCTTTTTGTAAGGAGGCTTGGGCCAATGCATGTATATTCTGAATGATTATAATGATTGTATCCTCTTAAAATTTGTCATTTCTTTAGCCACTTTTGCCAGCGCATCGGCTTTGCCATTTTCACCACGTGCAATCCTAGTTATGGTTACCTTGGGGATTTGTTTTAGGAGTTTCAAAGCGTACTCACAATATAGGATTAGTTCGGGATTATTAATGTTAAAGCACATGCTATTTGCTTAATTATAAGTTGAGAATCTCTATATATATGGATTCTCTGAATTTGCATATTAATTGCAAGCTCAAGACCCGCAATTAAAGCTTCATGTTCAGCTTCATCGTTAGTGCGAGGTTCTATTAAGCTATATGAGTATCGCAGATGGGAGTTTAGGTGGTCGGGCTGATTTTATTGATGAAGCTCCATCAAAATAGAGCTTCCATTCTTGTAGATGTATTCTCTCATCCACCTCGAGTATCTGCTCATCTTGCAGCTCGTCGTTAAGTGGAGAACTTACAGGTAAAGGATGTGCAACAAGAAAGTATGCTGTTTCCTGTCCTTTAACAGCCTTCTGTGGGATTTAGGTTATATCAAATTGCATTAGTAATACGGTCCATCTAGCTAGATGACTCGTCAGAGTGGATCTAGTCATTAAGAATTTTAATGGATCCACTTTAGATATTAATGTTATCTTATGAGATAACATATAGTGTCGCAATTTTTGCATGGCAAAAATTAATGCTAAACATTATTTTTCAATTGGTAAGTATTTTGATTTAGCTCCTATTAGTCCTCGATTAATATAGTAAAGGACATTCTCTTTGCCATCAATATTGTCTTGTGCCACTAATACTCCGAGAGATTCCTCCAGAGCTACTGTATACAAAATTAAGGGCTTGCCCAAAATAGTAGCAGCAAAGATTGGAGGATTTAATAAATATTATTTTATACTATTAAATGCCTCCTGGCAAGCATCGTCCCACACGAAAGGAGCATTTTTCTTTATCAATTGTGCCAAAGGTTGACATCTACCCGAAAGATTATATATAAATATACGAATATATGTCAATCTTCCTTGTAATGAACAAAGTTGTCTTAGGGTTTTGGAGGTTGCATTTCCACTATTGCTTGAATTTTATCAGGATCAATTTCAATCCCTTTATGGCGTACAATAAATCTGAGAAATTTTTCGGAAGACACCCCGAAAGCGCATTTAAAGGGATTCATTTTCAAATTAAATTTATGAATCCTTTCAAATATAATTTTGAGATCATTTATATACTCAATTTGATCTTTACTTTTTAGAACTAAATCATCAACAAAACATTCCACGTGCTTGGGGATAATCATAAAAAATGCGGGTCATCGTCCTTTAACAGGTGGCCCCAGCATTTTTCAATCCAAATGGCATAATTTTGTAACAGTATATGCTTATACGAGTTTGAAAGGCCGTTTGTTTTTCATCATTTGGGTCGATTTTGATTTGAGTATAAATCGATGATCCATCCATGAAGTGAAACATATCATGGTTTGATGTATTATCGACCATAAGTTCAACATTGAGAAGTGAAAAATCATCCTTCAGACATGCCTTGTTTAGGTCCCGATAGTCAATGCATATGCAAATTTGACCATTTTTCTTCTTTATTGGGATGATATTGGCAATCCAGTCAGCATATTTTTATTCCCGGATAAAGTCAGCTTCAATGAGCTTTTTAGTTTCGGCGATGACTTGCTCTTCAATTTCAAGTCGCATTCGCCTGGGTATCTATTTGATAGGCGACACTTTGGCATTGATGGAGAGCTTATGCACTGCCACCTCTGGTGATAAATCAGACATTTCAGTGTAGTTCCATGCGAAATAATCTTTATACTCAAGAAGTAGTATTTTTAGCTCTTTTGCTTTATCATGTGGAACATTTGCACTAATAAAGGTTGGCTTTGGATCTTCTTCGGAACCCAAATTTATCTCCTTAAGTTCATCCACAGTAGCCTGAACACCTTTTTCAAATTCTTTGGAGCTTCTTTCATATATACTATTAGATCTTCAGCTTGATTTTCGGGTTCTGGTGGTCCCTCCTACTTGTCTGTTATCTTGTAGGAGGTTGCATACGTAATGTTGGGGGACAAGATAGTGTGATGCTGCTCATGTTGAAACATGGGGCATATCCAAGCCCCCATTCAAGCCAATAATTGTGTCATTGTGTTAGTTCTTTGAAATAACGAGCTCGTTTATTTGTTTGCACGAAGAAGACATTTCTCTCTATGAGCTTTGGTGATGGATATTGAGGAATAATTATCCATATATCTTCGTAGTCCCACTCATCTTCAATTTCTATTTCGTGAGCGCCATGATATGACATCACCCTTGACTCATAGAAAATGGATCCACGTTAATTGAGACCTCTTTGGGGAGGGGCATAGAATGTCTTTAACATTCCTATGTTCGTATTTATTGAGGTTGTCAATGCTTTGGAATGTGTCATTGGCATAAGTATTATTTTAATGATATTTGTGGATATCTGTTCTTCAGATACCTTATCATCAAAATTGACATATTTTTCAATTTCTTCGATATAGAATTAAGTCATGGGTCCCCTTCCTCTAGAAATTTTGTAGTACCTTTGGGATGATAAAGGAATTATTCTTCTTCCTCTATACTTGATTTGCTCGAGCATCGCACTTTATTTGCATGACTTACTTTATAATCAAAAGAAATGAGAATAGTTCACTCTTTATTTTCCCTATGATTAGGGGTTTGAAAGTTGCGGAGATATCATCATCCTCTTCAGTATCACTACCGAGGCGAGGCACTGAGAATATTTTCTTCAGTTTATCTTTGCCTTTATCCTTCAACTTTCCTTTATCCTGCATAGCGGCCTTGATTCTCAGAAGATTGATGCCTTCTGGCTTTTGCACTATAAAATACTTGGCGTCATTGTAGATTTAACCTTGTGCACCAAGAACGGTTGTTCATCGCCATCAATGCGATGTTCTTCATTATCTCGATTGTACTTCATGCATTGATGAAGTATTGAAGGCACTAAGCCATACTCGTGGAGCCATGGTCTTCCGAGAAGTGCCTTGTATGATTTATTAGAATAATTATGTGGAATCTTGCCTCTGTATGTAGCTCTCCAAATCTTAGAGGTAAGACCACGAGTCCTAAGGTTCCTTGACCCTGTTCATTAAACCCTTGCAGGAATATTGTGCTTTTGGTTAGATATTGAACATCCAGGGCTAATTCTTTGTGTTCTGAGGCTCATTAGATTGACAAAGGAACCTGGATTAATCAAAATTCTATTAATTTCTACATTGTTACTTTCCGCCGTAACGTATAGTGGTCGATTATGATCTGCAGTTCCCAAAAGCATATCACTATCATAGAAAGTAATTGTAGCAGTATTTTGTGTATATAAGGCTTCTTTCTGGCTTTGCTCGGTGAAGAAAGCCTCATACTGCTCAGGATTTTGCAAGGCCTTGATGATTGTGTCCCTAAGGTCTTTGGACATGATAATGGCATCATATATGCTCAGCAATGTAGGCAGCTTGCGAAGATGAGACAAGATATTGTAATCCACATTTGCATTGACATCTTTAGGCTTTGGTGGCTCTTGCGGCATAGCCGCTTGATTGAGCTGAGTATTTCTATCTTGCTCTTTTCCCTTCTTTTGAGGTGGATGAAGAATTTATTTTCCACTTCTTAGTTGAATTTGCATCACTTTTTCAAACAAATCATCTTCAACATGGGAATCTTTTGTGTTTGCCATTTCTTCAGCTCCTTATGAATCTGAGTTGCTTTCGAGTTTCGGACAATTAATTTTAAGAGTTATTTTACTCTTATTTTTATCATCCGGAAAACACAGTTCTTCATTTGAGTCTGTAAACGGCGATGCCGTACGACACGTTTCTTTAGGAGTGACTTTTGAATTGGCCTTTTGAAGATTGAGAGGTCCGCCTCGTCCTCTCCCATTTCTTCCACTTCTTTAGCTTATAACTCGACAAGTTTCCGTTGGAATAATTGTCTTTTCTTCATATTCCGGATCGAGGTGTAAGTTGGCCATGTAATCCTCCAACTTGATCGGTCGTCTAGGAGGTTGCTGGTATTCCTCGATAGAATCGATGTACTGTTGGATTTCGGTCTTCTGTTCTGATTATCTATTCTTCTTTCTTCTTCGAGATCTAGACGTAGAAGCTTTTCCTCCTTGGTCCTTATAATATTTCGAGTGTTTCTTTTTAACTAATGTAGGATCCTCCTTAGTCGACTTCTTCAAGCGAAGGAGTCTTGGATCCACTTCTAGTTCTAGAGCATTCTTTTGACGATGCCCGTAGGCTTGGGTAGCCTTTCAAACTTTGCTACACGATCTAATAATTCTTGAAAGGTATTGATCGTGGCCATTGCTAAGTAAGGAGCCATATGATCGCCAATATAGTAGCTACCCTCAGGGGAAATCTAGTTAACTACAATCTGACTTAAGGAAAATGAAATTCTATGTGTAAAGCGGGATTCATGCCAACACGCCATTTTTCTTGAGCCAACATCTTGGTGAGAATAATTTTTGATACCGTATTTATCTTTTCTTATAACTGATCCTCTTTCAGTTTTGATGGCGGCCTAGATTTCTCAACAATGTGCTAAAAAAAGTGTCTTTTTTTCTTCAGATGCTTGATCAGTTGGTAAGAACGTGTGATGATAATGAAATCATGAAATTATCCCACCATATTTTAGTGTGAATACTTTGGATAATTCCATATTGCATGGGCATGTGCACCTTGATAACACCCTATATATTGAAAAGTCACTGATTATCAACGTAAATGTTGTTTCTTTTGATTTTTTTTGAGATATATGTGATCACAACTTCTTATAAAATTTTCAACTCATCTATCAATGGATATAAGTACATATCTCTTTTTCCTTTTGGATTATGCGGTCAAGGTGTAATTTGTGTGAGAAGTATATATGGTATAGTCATGCGTATTTTAGGTGTAGACTGTAAAGTGTAAGTATTATTGGTCAGCATGAAGGTTATTTGGAGTAAAACCATTAGCACATAATCTAAGCCTAAGATTTTGTGGATTTGAAGTGAACTATGGATGTGCTTGATCAAATTTCTTCTAGGCCTCAACATTAAATGGATAAATTATAACACTTGGTTATGCAATTCTTTCATGATGCTATCTCATGTGATCGAGTGAACTCGTTGATGTATAAAATTTTTATAGACGTGTAATGTAAATAAAATAACAGACATCCTTCTGCTTCCACTATTTTACACTTTTTGGTTTAATCCAAGTGCATTGTAATGCCTATATTCTATTTTTAGCAAACCATCCTTGAATTATAGCATATAACCATTACTGAAACAACCTTTTTTTTTTTTGTGCACACAACCATAATTTGGATACTTATTTTTTCATTATGTGCATAGCAATTTATTTTTTTGTACACTCAAACATAATTTGGATGCTAATTTTTTTATGTTGTATAAATCAACTTGAATTAAGTTGTTCATTGGATTAGTTTCTTTTAATGATTCAACAAATTGATTAAAATATTCTTATGACATTTTAAACTTTATTCTAATGATAAATATCCTAATTGCAACTAATAACTCAGAGTGATTGGTGCAATCATCCCAAAGTAATTGTTGATTTGCACGTAATAATTTATAAAACTTTTGGGCTTTGATATTAGGAGGTTCTTCTGTATATTCTATAAATTGCATGCTAGTTACATCAAGGTCCATCTTTTCGTATGTCCCAATATGTTCTTCATTTATTGGCATAGAGTTTGTTAAAACACCGTATTGAGCATTATTAGTATGTGTCTCATGCTCTTCGTATGATGTCTTAATCTAATAGTTTCATTGGAATACTCTTTGATATAAATTAACTCTATACTCGTCGAGGTGTAAGATATGCCTCATTTTTTAGTTTTGAGCGTGAAAATTTAAACTTTTCTTTGGATAAAAATGGTGGTTATTGGGAAGTTATATGCACAAAATTTTCAACGCCCTTGAAGTTTTCATTAGTTAATCCCTTACGTTAAGGTGATACTTTATATTCACGTTCTTTGGCTGAGAATATATATATATATATAAGCACATATATTTATAACATAAATTTTCTAAACCCTAAATGAAATCTTAAATATCAAAAATTATATTTGCTTAAAAATTTCATAACCAATAAATATAAATCTACTAAATATAAATTTCACTTAGTATATCCCAGATATGAAAATATTTGTAGATCTACAAAAAAAAATTAAAATTTACCTAAAATATAAAGATTTGTTACAAATATGTTTCTAACCTAAATTGAAATGTAGATATAAAGATTTTTTTTTAAACATTTTGAAACCCTAACCTTTAGAAGAAAAATCTTAAATTGATTGTAAAATCAGGTAGAGAATGAGATTCACCTATAGATAGACTATCGAATCGAAGAAATCCAGTTAACTACTCCCCAAAATGGACGGTGAAGCTCTCTGGGTGAAATAGGGCAAGAAAGTGGTGGATGCAGCTGAAATTGTGAATAGGAGAAAGCAACCTTGGGTTGGAAAAAAATATTGAGAGTTTTCTAGCAGCATTTCTAGTTGAAAATTTCCTATGATGTCTTATTTTCAATTTGTTTTCTTCTTAAAGCCTAGACAGAATCATATGATTATACTAGTTTTGAGTAAGTGTTAATGGATCTTTGTTTAATATTTCAAACTTATGAGCTTATGTGAAGCTGTGAACTTACATGAGATTTACGTAAGATGAAATGTGCTGCACTTTTTCTCCGCTTATGCTCCTATCATTTGCCTTGCGAAGGAATTAAAATGCAACTTATGTAATTCTACTGATATATGGAACTATCTACAAACTCTAGTTTGTAACTTGGATATTTTTCCTTGTTACTGTTAAGAGCTGGCTGGGGTGGAACAAGTAAGAGCTTGACTCACTCAGAATTAAAGATGTCAGTTTCTGCTAGAGTCAAGTTAAAAATGTTTGGTTTCGAATTAATCTTCAAGAAGACTTAAACCCAACCTATCAACTAAAATAAGCATATTTCGTAAAGTTTAATTTGAGTGTATTATATGCACTTGAACTTACAAACACGATTAGACATTTATACATAATTTATGCTTGCGGGCATGCATTCTCAAAGTTTTTAAGTGAAAGCAAATCATTTTAATTCTTGATTTGATTACCTTACAGAAATTATGAATTTAATTTCGAGCTTCAACCCAAATTTTCATCCCTAAAAGCTGGTACTCTCAATTTTGAAGGTTATTCTTTTGGTATCTCGATCCATTACTTTTGAAGAATGACATCTCAGAAGTTCTACGGGAAATCATGCAGAGGCCTTTCCTTTCTTTGAAAGAAGAATTCTATAATCGTCCAACTTGGAGAAGAATTATTTCATGTTTGGCAACTTCCCCATCTATGTTTAGGCAGGCAAGCACACTTTTACATAGCTGGTTTCTTATGACGTAAGTTCTTGGTTTCTTCATGCTTTAGATAGCTTGTTTATTTAATGAAAATTTTAGCTGTAATTTTGACATTTTACAATTTCACGGCAGTCCCCTCCCACCGTTTTCCTAATGCATGCCTTAAAATAAAATAGTTAGATTTGGTCTACATTATTAAAAGAACAAAAATAAAGTAAAACTCATATATTTGTAGACAACTTTTTCTATGTTACCAGTCTTAATAATTTTGTAGTTCTTTGGTAGACTCTAATGATTGTTGGTTGGTCCTTTATGTTGGTAGCTCATTCACAATTTGCTTGTATCACTTTAGGATCCAATCAAATATATTGATGTTTAATGCTACAAAAACAAAAATAAAATAAAGCTCATTACATATTTATAGACCATTTTTTCTATGTTATCAATCTTGATAATTTTGGAGTTCTTCTTTGGTAGACTATAATGATTGTTGGTTGGTCCTTCATGTTGGCAGCCCATTCTTTACAATTTGCTTGTGCCATTTTAAGATCTAATGAAATATATTGATATTTAGCACTTTAGGATCCTTCATGTTTAACAACACTGTTGAATATCAATATATTTCATTGGATCATAAAGTGATATAAGCAGATTCTGAAGAATAGGCTACCAATATCAAAGACCAACCAACAATCATTAGAGTCTACCAAAGATGAAGAAGAACTCCAAAGTTGTCAAAATTGATAATATAGAAAAAGTGTACTACAAATATGTAATGATCTTTACTTTATTTTTGTTCTTTTAGTAAGATAGACCAAGTCTACTTATTTTATTTTAGGCGTGTAATAGGTAGGCCATGTCTATCTTATAAACTCGATCTATCCAAGTTTTATAAATAGCTCCTATTGTAATCAATTAGTGTGAATGAAAATTTCTGGTTTATTCTCTTGTTTTCCCACTCTTCTCTCTTCCTCTTGGGAGTCGACACTACTCTAAAGCTATCTCACTTCTTGGCCTCCAAAAAGCATATCCATGATGCTCTTGTGGCAGCAGCCCGTTTCCTTCCAAGCCACAGTTCCCCCACAAATGCCCACGATTCTGCTTCTCTCACTACTGCAGCTGTACTTCAGTACAACATACTTTCCCCTGGAAGCTGAAACAGCTCAAAGAACTGTCCAAGAAAGGCCCTTCAGCATCCTGATAGCCGCCACTACAATCCTCCTGACAATTTCAAGAACTGTTCAGCACATCACCTCTATCGGTCTTCAGCCCCTAACAGCCGAAACCACCTCCTGGACAGCCCCACATCTCAGCTCCCGAACTGTATCAACTTCTTACCCACTATCTTCCATCAGCCAACCTCATTTCTACCACTTTCCAAGATTCTCAAGATCCTTCCAGTAGCTCTCCGATTATTTTTCTATAGGATTCAACAACCTACAAGGATTCAAGTTTTTTTGTCAACCCACATTTTGCCTGCACATGAACAATATTTTTTTACAGTTTATATCAGGTTCTTTGTTTTCTTGTTCTTTGCTGATTGTTTTCTCTTTCTTTTATTCTACACATTCTAGTCGTTTTCTCTCTTTTTATTTTGATACAGGTACCAATTCTTGCAACAAAGAATTTCATCTTTTCAAAATTCAACATGAAGACTGCGGATTTGGCCTAAGCTTTATGCTCAATGCAAAGTAATCATGACTTGCATCTTTTTGAAATCCAAAAATCGCTCCAACAAGCCGACGTTCAATTCACTTCCATTGGCACCTCTATCCAAAAATTTCAAACTTTCATGGATCCATTTATAAGCCTCTTGATAGCTTATGCACTGACCGACCACCTTCCTTTCATCATCAAGATCCTGCTTCCTTCACTGGCATTCTTGGATCCGCCATCCCCTTGCCTAATTCACAACCGATCACCGTTTCTCCAGGTTTTTCTTATCTTATAATTATGAAAATCGAACTTCCTCACTTTAATGAATCTTATGTGAAAACATAGATCTTTAAAGCAAGAGAATACTTTGATTTTCATAATACTCCTGATTGTTAGTCTATTAGGATTTCTTCTTTTCATTTGGAAGGTCTCATTGCTACTTGGTATCAATGGGTTAGGATGAAATGTCAATTTCTTTCTTGGTTTGTTTTTATTTTATCTTTACAACAATGATTTGACATTTCTTCTTATGGAGATTTACATGGGAATCTTTTAAAATTAACCCAACAAACTTCTGTTTCAGATTATCAGATAGCTTTTGAAAATCTTGCATTTAAAATTCTCAATCTTTCGGAATCTACCTTTATTAGTTATTTCTTTTTCGGACTTAAACAAGAATTATGATGTGAACTTTTACTAGCTCATCCTACTTCTCTTTTTGATTCAATGGAACTCGCTAGACGTCATGAATTAAATATTCAAGACTTCTTTTTTACCCCTATCCCAAATTAGCATTAAACAATTCTTTCTCATCCATCTACTAAGATTATACCTACCTCTTTCCCTCCATTTAGTCTCAATCCCATTCATTCAATCCAACCTTCTCTCACCATTCAAAAACCTCATAACCGCCCTATTCGCAAACTCCCTCATGCTGAAATTCAACATAGACATGAAAAAGGCTTTTATTTTAATTTTGATGTAAAATTTGGACCTCAATATTGCTGCCCTAATAAATTCTACTTATTATTTAGCACTAACAACAGTGATTGCATAGAGTGCCCTCCTCTATTGGTATTGATGATAATCATGATATTTCTTTCGAAATTACTGCCTTAGCCGAACAATTTATTCCTCATTCTTTTCGTTTAAATGAATATATTAATAATCAAAAGGTTTACATTTTAATTGATAGCAGGGTACCAATAATTTTATTTAAGCCAATCTTATC